>JAGKTI010035483.1:0-11250 GCA_018397915.1 Birgus latro | reverse complement strand
TATGACCCACATCTTCATGGAGCTTTTTCGTATCATTCAAGCTGGTAAGAAGTTGAGAGCTACGTGTAGAAAATTTACTATAATTAACTGCATATCATCTGCATATCTACCTGTCTGCCCGTATGTATATGCATGTATGTATGTATATCTATACCTTTCTATTTATCAGTCCGACGTCTGCCTGTCTGTCTGTCTGTCTATCGATCCATCTGTCTGTCTATCTATCTAACTGTGTGTGTGTGTGTGTGTGTGTGTGTGTGTGTCTGTCTGTCAGTATCTGCCTACCTGTCTGTCTCTCAGCCTGTCTGTCGTACTAAAGAGATTAAATACACATTCGAAGGCATGCACAACATTTGCTAAGAACTCTGATCTCCCCGGTGGCCTTGACATTTCAGTGATTCTTCTGAAAAACGAATCCGCTTGTTCCTGCCTTACCCTAAACTGTTGCACTAAGTTTCATCTACGTCGAATTTAAAGCTGCTTAACGTTAACGTTTCCTTGCGCCCTTGAACTCTGACTAATTGTTCCCAAATGCAGTAAATTTCCCTCGTGGCTAACCTTCACGGCCAGATGGTTAAAAAACGCTTAAGGATGACATGCTGTAAAACAGTTTCCTCTTTACTTCCCTTTTAAACTGAATATTCTATTACATTTATGCGCCCTGCACCTACAACAACGTAATCTTCTCAAATCGATTCGTGTTGCTTATTTTCTCGTACTTCCTTTTCCTCGTAACCCATTGTAGAAGCTAACTCATGTATTCTATTTCACAATACTCTCAGGTTATAAAACGTACAGGTGAACTCAGAAATTCCTGGCACAGAAGCTTGAACCATCCTTACTAACTGCACAGGGAAAATTTCATCCCTTAAGCTCTGGACGTCTTTTATTTATCTATTCTTACCATCTCCAGGCACTGTTGTACAGATCAGGTTAAATCTAAAGAACTGGAGAAGTTTGATTCGGTCTTCGCTAACCCCTTCACTGTACGGGTACTCTTCTGCGCTAGATAACATCACTTGGTAGCAGAAAATTTAAGCCACAAAACAGGTCAACATATTACGAGCTAAAAACATTATAGAGGTGGCATTGGGTGGTTGTTTCAGGCCACTCAGCTTCATGCACCTCCATTTAGAGAAAAGCATAACTTGTATCGTATCCAGCACAAAATACCACTCATTGTACTATGAACTTGTGACCTCACCTCCATCCTCCATTTTTTAGTCATTTTTTAATTTAAACTAAAAAAGAAATCCTGACTGAAAATTTGTGCTACCCTTCAAGAGACACGTATCCTTTTCTGCCTTCCAGCTGAGTGACACACACCCTTTCTTTATTGCCTGCTAAAACATCCTCGCTCCATTTTTCACTCGCCTCTTTTCACCTCATTTTTTTCAACGACCTTTTGCTCCCTCCTACGCGCCCTCCCCTGTCCGTTACCTCCCCCTATGTCCCTCCCTCTTACCCCTTTACCCTCGCACCGCCTCCCTGCCGAGTCTAAAACTCCCCACATTGCCCTGCCCTACTTTCCTTCCTGTGCTGCTGCCTCTGCTTTCTCTGCCCCATCCCCACCTCCTCCCAGTACCCTCACTCATGCGCTTCCCTTACCCCCATACCACCTCCTTGCACACTCACATACACCCCATCATACCCTCTCTACCTTTTCCTTCCTTATGTCCCTCCTTTAGCACCCCTCCACATCATCCCCGCCCTTCGTCCACCATTTTTCTTTCCCTTTAACGCCTTCCTCCCCAGCCATACCCACCTTTGCCCAAATCATTCTGAATAGTAAAGATTTTTTTACCCTTCGAAATATCAGTCACAAAGCAATAACGTTAATGCTCTCAAAAATTTCATAGTATCACAGCCTGCCTTATCATTTCCTATCTCACACATTCTGTATAACCTTTCGACCCACCATTCCCCGCCCTTCATATCTCCCCTCCACTATCCTTGCGGCACCCACCCCCTATTCCCCTTCCTGACCACTCCCACTTATTCTCTTCTTCGAATCATCCTCCTGCCTTCCCACCTCTCCAGTGTATCCCCTCCCGCCCCATCTTACCCTCTTATACCCTTCTCTTTTTACACTCGCAATTTCTTCCCCCCTCCTCCATCTCAAACTACATCCCATGAAAGTCTCCTCGTGCCCTCCCACGTTTCCTAGTTTCCCATGTTCCTCTCCTCTATCACTGCCTCCCTCCTTCCCTCTCCTACATTTACCCGCCCCCTTCTGTCTCTTCTCTTGCATCCGTACGCCTCCCTTACATTCTCCCCACTCCTCTCCAATCCCACCCCATCATCCTACCTCCCATGAACCCTCTCTTGCCCTCCCACCTTTCCTTGTTTCCCATTCATGTTCCTTCCCCCAGCCCCCTTCCCTGTGTTAACCTCCTGCACTACTTTCCACACACCACCTTCCCCAACATTTATCTACCTGCTATGACCCTCCTCTTGCCCTCTCACCTTTCTGTTTCTCCAGGTTTACACTTCCTCTGCTCCACGCCCCCTCCACCCCCTTACGGTATCCATTCCGCCCTCCCCATCATTCTGCCGCCTCCCATGAATTCTCCTCAAGTCCTTCCACCTTGCCTAGTTTTTTACATTCCTCCTGCCTTCCTCTGTCATCCATCTACCCTTTCCCTACATATCCCCACCGCTCATCTCTCCATCTTACACCTTTACCGCCACCCCTTCCCTCTTCTGCTACACTTACCTCTCCCGCCTTTTTCTATCTCCTTTGACCCTTCTCTTGCCCTCCCACCTTTCCTTGCCAGCCACGTTTCATCAACCCACCTCCCTCATCCCTTACACGCGTGCTATCCAGCCCCCTCCCCGGCCCCCTCCACCACCTCCTGTGCATCTGTGACCTTCTCTCCCGTTAGTCATGCACAGGTCGTCCATCACCGTCCTGGGAGATGTATTAGTTCACGGCAGGGTGCGTCATCTTCTCTCCCCTCTCCCCCCTCCCCCCCCCCCCCTCTCTCTCCTGCTCCCCCCTCTCCCTCCTGCTCCCCCACTCCCTTTCCCCTTCCTGACTCTACTTTCCCTCCTGTTACCCTCCTTTCCCTACTGCCTCTGACCTCTTACTTCCCCTCCCTTCTACTACCCCTGCCTCCCCTCCTACATCCCTTCCTTCCTCCTCCCTCTCCCCTCTCTTACTCCCACACATCTTCCCTCCCCTTAACGCTCCCTCCACACCCTTCCCAACTTCTCCCCTCCTTCTTTCCTTACCGGATCATTACACAAGGCTCCTCCCCTCCTACCTCTTCTTTCTTCCTTCTCCCCTCCTGCTTCACCCCTCTTCCCTCCCTCTCTCCCCTCACCCCTCACCCCTCACCCCTCACCCCTCACCCTCCCCAAAGCACTCTCTTGTCCTCTCCCTCTTCTCGTCCACAACTTTTCCTCACACACTCATCTCCGTCTTCTCTTCTCCTCTTCCCTCTTATTCTCTCTCTTTTCCCCCTCGTATTCTCGCCCCTTACCTTCATTCTAACTACTGAACCATCACAGCTCCACAAATCTCATGTGGACTTCCTAGGTAGACACACACACACACACACACACACACACACACACACACCTCGCTGCTAACTTCTAATACAAACAAATAGAGCCAGCCATTCGGACAGACAGTGACACGCAGTAAGAGTGGCACAAAAGCAACTCAAAGCCAGCCTCTCACTTGCCTCCTCCTCTCTGTGCTGCGTCTAGGAGTAAAAACAAAAATGGGTCCTCTCGCTCCTTCTCAAGGCCCTCCAAAGAAACATAGAAAGGAAGAGAGACGAAAGGACAGCAAGAAACGCAAGAAGAGACTCGGAAAAGCAGAATGGTTCCCTAAAAGCTATCTCTCATTTGCCTCTTTTTACTACTCCTGCAGCCCCCCCCCCCAAAAAAAAAAAAGATAGTGAAGGGCGATATACAAGAACCCAAGAAGAGAAACAAAATGCCACATAACCTCAAAGCCTATCTTTCATTTGCCGTCTTTTCTCTGCGCTGCGTATATGAGTAAAAACAAACGATCCTTTTACGCTTCGTTTTAGCTGCCTGTAGGTAGGTGCAAAGGAGCAAAGATAATACGACAAGCAGAAATACACATAGCCAGAGGCACAAGTTAATATGACAAGCAGAAATACACATAGCCAGAGGCCTTACTGCATTGAAAGAAGGTTACCATGAGTATCTGACTTTCTAGCGATGCCTAATGTAATCGAAATGGTACGATGCTCTTACTGTAAATCTAATACTACGTTTATAATTAGATAGAACGAGGTTGTAAACAAACGTACACTGAATACTGCAGCCATGTAACGCCATTGTCGGAAAACTGCTTTGGTTATAATTTGGAGAAGTTATTAGGATTAAAGAGGAGTCTCATTTGAGTTTTAATGATATATGTCTTGTCAAGAAAAATTACAAGATTTTGGTGAATATTCTAGATCGAATTTGTCTTTTTCTGTAGGCTGCACACACTCACACACACACACGCACACACACACACAAACACACCAAATCAACTTTAGGTCCATCTTTCATTTTGTCTTCTCTTTTCTGCGCGTTCTTTGTCATTATTTTTACATTTTTTCCTTGTGTCGACCCTTTAAAGAGGGGCAGGAAAAAGCAAAGACTGGAAAGAGAGAGGCAGGCATAGACAAATATAGTAAGAGACACAGAAAAGAGACAGATTCACTTAAAACATTCACGGCGACGCTTGTGCGAGCAGAAGCAAATGGTCTCGTATTGCTAAAGTCATAGATGAAACAGGGGCAAATTGAGAGACGGGATAGCGTCTTTCACATCTTTAAGAACAGACAACTGGACTGACAGACGCAGTAGTAGATTCACTGAGACGCAAGGTCGAAACCCACCTTTCATTTGGCATCTTTGTGCAGCGTCTGTGATCAAAAGTAAACGATCTCTTTCACATCTCCCAAGCCCCTCACGAATGCCAGTTTAAGAAACGTTTAAGAACAATAAGAGACACAAAGTTAGACATCAAAGAACCTCAAATAGATTAAAAGAGGAAACACAGAAAGAAACCAGACGTCCTCAAAATCAGCCCCTCATATGACTCTTTCCCTCTGCATCGCCTGTGTTAGTAGAAGTGGTCCCGTTCACTGCTTTAAGGACAAACACAAGAACATGCAGAGGGGTGGAGACAGAGAGAAACCAGACTTCTTCAGTGCCTCCTCTCCTCTGTGTTGTAAGTGTGAGTATAAGTAAATAGTCCCTTTCACGATTCTTCAAGGACCCCTAGAGAACACTGACAAAGCAAAAACAAAAAGGGAAAAAAGATTGATAACAAGAGACACAAAGAGGCCCCAAAAGACCTCACACAAAAGGTAAAGAAGGAGGAAGACAGACAGACAGAGAGACAGGCATCATATTTCCTCCTCAGCACTTCCAATAGACAGAAAGAGAGAAACAGAAATACACCAAAATTCCTCTGTGCTTCCTATCCTGTGTGCCGCGTCTGTGAGAAGAAGTAAATGGTCCCTTTCACGCCTCCTCCCGGCGCCTTTAGTTATCCCCCGAGAAACACATCGTTGTACGGCTGGTTCCACTCTGGGGCTGCACTGATACTTACGATATTTGTGCTGCTTTGTATCGGCTCTTCTTACTTTTCTGGTAATATATTTCATCATCATCATCATCATTGTCATTACAGAAATATCATCAACACCCATTGCAATAACCTAAAAGCATACTGTTTCATGGGTGTAGGTGAAAAAGGCTTATATCTTTTAAGCGTCTACTGCACGAGGCTCATTAAGACAAACGACTATTTTTATTCAGAATTTTGCCCCGGAATACGACATCCGCATTAAAACTTACACACGGGTCCCCAACCATACTACAAGGCGATCAGGACACGAGGGGAAAAAACTTTGTCCAAGAGTCTGATCAGCCTGAGAATCGAACTCCGGCTCTCCCAGCTCCATTCTGGATATGTTCCCCAGTACTTGACGGGCTCTCCCAGCGATGTAAGATGAAAACAATGGTGGAAGGAGAGAAAACTAAAAGAGGAAGCGATCAACAGGTGTACATTCACTGTACATTCACTCGCCCGCAAATTAAACGTAGTAAGTTTTTGGATCAGGTGGAGCCAGTCGGTCAGACTGTTGGGTGTAGTTTGTTCCCCCTTGTTCCTGTACACCCAGTAGTATATATGCGTATATATACATTTTTTTCATATCAAGAAGAAAGAACCAATGGCTGTCAGCTTGCATAATATGTTTTTTCTACAAGAAAATAAAATAAAATAAAAGAGAGGCAAATTAAGGTTCGCTTACTTCAAGATGCTTGGATACATATAAGAAATTGGAGATCATGGGCATAAGGAAGTACAAACTAAGGAAGACAGTTCCAGCCGGAGACGTGTATGTATATTCGAATGTTGCAAGTCGATTTGCAGGGGAAAACTGGTACTCAGCAAACGGCTACTTCCTGCCATAACCCCGTAACTTTTAGGATTTCTGTTGTTTGTACAAAAGCATCCAATGATAGTCTAAATAATTTTTTGGGTGTATCGGTAAGAGGAAATTATTACTTAAGATAATTTTAGAGGTTTCCGAAGCCTATGGCAACAAGCATTTCTTTAAGTTGAGCAAAATCTTCTGGTGCTAGTCTGAATAAGGAAAAACACTGCACCAACCATAGTGAAAAGGTTAATGGCCTTTGTGCATTCAATAGGTGTAAATCTTAGCCAATTTCTTTTTCCCGAGCCAATGCATAGAAATGGATGGTGCGTATTGTGAATCTCTGTACATATCTCCTTCATCTGGCCCATTATTTGTCGGTTCTTTTCCTCTCCTATTCCTAAACGTTGGTGCATGGATTTTCAACCCATTCCTTTGGTGCTGAAGAGATGTGTCTTTACATGGTGGCACCGATAGAGCAAGGCGGCTCAGTTGGCTGGATGTACAAACGTCCCTCAGTTATTTCCCTGTCCCTCCGCCAAAGAATGGTGAATTGTAGAAAAAATACATTAGCCTGTATTCAACCGGTTTCATGTTCAGATGAACGTGGGGTAACGAAAGTAACACCACCATATCTTGATTTATTACCCATTTATTTACCATATCGCCTCTTTTTTCACTTATAGAATTTCCCCCTTTCTTCACCCTTACATGCATTTTTCGTTCCCCTAGCCTTATCCATCGTCCCTTTGTGATCGTAGCATCCAAACATAAACTCTAGTTTCCCTCAACTCATAAACGTTTCTGGCTGAACATTTTTTACGAATCCCCCTGTGTCATATTCTGTTGACTTTATTCTTTTTTTATTCACAATGAATTACTCGACATTCTATTCCCATAGCTCTCACTCTTGGTTCTTCATAATTTCAGTTCATAAAAGTGTGTGGTTATGATTCAGCCACACAAAAAAATCCAAGGCAAATTGAAATCAGGACACTCATTACGTTATCTAATTAACATTTTTTCTTTAATATATATATATCGGTTCGTACTGACACAAGCTGGCAGACTTACATTTTTTGGTTCCATAATACACTTCGGTCTGTTTAGATTTGTTAGTCCGCCTAAATTCAGGTCCATAAAACTCACGCCGTGTTACACATTACTCCTTAAAGGTGCTTCATTTCTTAGGCAGTTGAGCCCCTTCAAGCACTTCCCCGCAAGGCATCCAATCACCACCAGGCAAGAAAAAGCACAGCGTTAAGAGACTAAATTTTTCCTAAGTGCTTTCCGATACCCGTGAGAGGGCGGGGCGTCCTGGTAGGCCATATTCCAGATTAAACAGCATCCCCAGCCCAGTGTTAAAAGCTAAGTGTTGGAAGCTAAGCGTTGGTAGTTAAGTGGCAAGAGATTAGTATAGAAAGTAAAGTGTTGGAAGTTTAGTGATGAAAATTAACTATCAACAGTTAAGTGGTGGAAGCTTCATGATAAAAGATAACTGTAGAAAATCAAGTGTGTGAAGAGTATGGGAAAAAATGAAAGCTGAGTGTTGGAAGACAAGCGTTCACGGTTAAGTGGTAAGAAGTAAATACATATAGAAAATCAAATGCTGGAAGCTTATTGAGAAAAGATAATTATAGTGAATTAAATCATGAGGATAAATGGCAAGACAGGCATAGAAAATTTAACGTTGGAAGCTATGTGCTAAAAGATATGTAGTGATGGAAAATTAAGTACTGGAAGCTGTGCAGTGAAAGATAATTGACAAACGATAAGCTTAAGATTTGGTGAAAGCTAAGTGCTTGACGTTAGCGTAAGATCCTGGTGGGAGGCGAAACTGAACTTCTAGCTGGCTCTGCAGAAACTGTGGAAAGCTGTGTATTCCAGCTGAATGTAGAAAAGTAAGTGTGTGATTGTGTGTGTTAAATTTCTCTACTCCAGTTGCTAAGGAGAAGTGTTGGAATTCAAGCGCGCGCGCGCGCATACACACACACACACACACACACACACACACACACACACACCATGCCCGGGAATATATCATTACACAAGATATGTAGGATCCGCAGTTTGCATTGTTAACGAGGACAATAAAATGTGAGTGTTTATGCACGTATCTGTAATGTGGTGGCTTAATGATGTAGCCGAGGATTATAATGAACTAGCTCGACCTCCATTTCTATTCGGATCTAAATAATTGCGAGTTTGGTTGCATAACAGACTAACTAAGCTTTCAAATGATAATGATGATGATGACTGAGCTGATGGTGCTGATGATGATAATGATGATGCGACAACAGTAATGATGATGTAGGTAACAATGTTGATGATGATGATGATGATGATGTGGCAACAATAATGAAAATGAAGGTAACGATTTTGATAATAAGGTCAAAGGGGTGATGATAATGATGATGATGATGAGAGTTGAACTATTGCTGCTGATATTGCTCTTGTTTTGCAAAGTATTTTCGGCATATTTCTTTTCATGTATTAATCTCTCCTTCTCACTTCATAACATCAGTCCTTTTCCTTGCCACTCCAAATCGCCATCCTTCATGTACCCCTTCCACACTATTCCTCTGTCTCATTTTTGGTCTTCCTCTTATCTTATCACCAACTTCAATTCCTTCGACACAGTAAAGCAGTAATGTCTATTCCATTTTATTCACACTACCTTCAAACGACTATATTTTCTCTGGAGGGGCTTTTCGGATTAGAAGATTTATATTTATCCCGTATTAACCCTATCAGGAAGAGATGCCCTTAAAAGTGTGAATTCAGTTCTGTCGATGGTTAAAATTAAATGAGAACTGCAAAATCGGATTGAAGAAACAAATAATCGTCTCCTCATTCTCTCATCAACTTGATTATTAGACACTTTTGAACACAATCTTCTCTGTTCAACCAGATAATTTCCACCATACCTAACAACAGGTTTCTTTTCAGGCAATATCTTCTGTTGTTCGTTCCATCCAGTAATAACACTTCTCCACTTCTCCCCTCTTTCTTTCTCTCTCGATTTCCTCACACCCTATCTCTGTCAAATCCTCACTTTTTTTATGCTTCCACTGCAGCGGGATCGCACCCTGGTTCTCCTCTCATCCCTGTAATTAACCCTTCAGTACAATGACATGTTTTCTAGTTTATTCATTTTATCTTCAGACGATTTTTAGGAGTAGTAGTGAAGAGGTTAACGAATCCAATGCGCTTCCCATCCAGTCAGAAAAGTCTCTTCTCAGCCGAACAATATCCTATGCAGACAAGAAAGAAAAAATACTTCTCTGCACTCAAGTGGTTAATTTAAAGATAATCCAAGTACCGCCAGACGTGAAGTGAATTACGGGGGAAACTGATTGCCCAAAGCCATTTATCTGAGGTCGCTTCGCTGCCTCCGTCGCCACACTTGAGTAGTCACCCCTCGCGTTAGCCATTTCAGTCTCATGACGCATATTTCATCTTATCTCCGTATGGTTTGAGTCACTTTAGGGTGAATATTTGGAATCGGATGGGTTTTTATAAATAGCCATGACTTAACACTTCATTTTGAGATATCTTCCCTGACCTGAATATTATTGTCTAGTGAAAGCAGAAATAATAATTAAAAAAAAAAAATCTCCCAATATGTGAGGGAGCGATCTTATAATATCTTAAGATGGAATGTTTGCTTTCATTCTCTTGTTGAGTGATTGGGTTCAGCTTAAGGCGATGGTTCTTTATCTGGAGTGAATGCATCCCTCTGCGGTGGGAAAAGTGATTTTTAAGGATGCTAAACGTACCAGTCGGTTCATTTGCACAGGCATTAAGTTAAAACTTTTAGCTGCTCAATGTATCTCAAGAGATGACTCCTTTGATTTGGTAAGGTATCAAACAATTCCATCACCTGTCACTTCCCTTGATTCTATTGGTGATTATGAATTAAAGAACTATATTGTGTTTGTGCCACCTTTCCTGTAACGTGAGTTGTCTGTCAAAATTAATATATGCTAAATATTTAGCTCTGATTAGGACAGACTTTTGTACCAGGGAGGAGTGTTCATTGACCCCTTTACGAGACGCTTTTCAGAAGTTCAATAAAATCCCTTGAAAAAATAAGAACTCACTAAACATTTAACTTTTCGTTGTGCGGCCGTCTGTCACAAGTTGCCACTGCTCTTGCACAAGTTCGATTATAGTCAAGGGTTTTTCTGACCAACCAAGGTAGTGATATAGAACTGTAATTAGCATATGTACCGTATTTTCATATCTTTGTCTTTCTCTATATCTAACATCTAAATGTATATCTGCATGTTTAGCTTTCCATCTGTCTATCTATCTATCTTCTATCAACATCTACCTATCTATATCTATCTGTCTATCTATCTATCCATTCCTTACACCCGGTCACTTACCTGAGGGCCAAAACAAGGTACCTCCCTACAGGCTTTTCCCAACTCACCTGCAGCTAGCCTATCTATTTGTTTATTTATCTATCTGTCCACCTGTCTGTCTAACTGGCTGTCTGTCTGTCTGTCCATTTATCTATTCATTTATCTACTCACCCCGTTATTATCCAGAAATCCATGAAGAACGGAGCTCTTGGCACTGTAGTAGTTTATCAATCTGTCTCTCTGTCTCTCAGGAAGGCACTGTTAAAGGAAGCTCCCACAGACTTCTCCCTACTCATCTACAGTCTATCCATCTATATATGTCTATCTTTCAGTGCATCTTTACCTATCAACTTGGAAGACAATGCCAAAGAAAGTACACACAGGCTTATTCTGGTTCAGGTGCAGTCCATCTGTCTATTTGCCTTTTTATCGATTTCAGCTGACTGTGTACTCAGCTAGCT
>JAGKTI010035482.1:0-11250 GCA_018397915.1 Birgus latro | reverse complement strand
CACACACACACACACACACACACACACACACACACACCATTGAATACCCACATTAAAACACAAGTCATCCAGACATGAATTAAAACACGCAGTCACCAACATTTTTTTTTTTTTGCCCTATATCCATCAGGATGTACAAAAATACACGTGATTTTGCTACACTCCACTTAAAAATACCCCCTTCTCTCCCCCCTCCCCCCCCCCCCCGCCCCCCCCCCCCACCCCCTCCCCACCCCTACGGAAGTACACGTTACAGACTGCACTAAAAATATGGCCTCCGATCGCAATTGAAAAGGTGCGTCCCTAATCATGTGAAAAAAAGGAAGGGGGGGTGTAATGGGAGGCAGTGAATGAGGGTGTATTATGATGGATGTGTGCGTGAAAGAGGACGGGATGTGTTGATTATGTGACGGATGTGTGTGAAGTGGGAAAGTACAGTACGTGGGTGACTCGGGAAGAATGTATAGAACGAGGATAGTTTTTTAAGTATTATGGGAGCGTACGGGTGGAAGGGGTGGAATACAGTAATGAAATGACGAAAGTGAGTTCAGTAAGAGTGTGTCAGTGAAGCAGGGGTATGTTGATGAAAAATATGGATTAAATGAATGAATGTAGAATAATATACGAAATGAGAATTGTTTGAAATTGTATTGTGAGGTTGTGTGAATGAGGCAGGTGAGATATGTCTCTGAAACGAGGGATGTGCAGAAAAAAAAAAGAAGTCTGAATATTCCTTTTGATACTGACAAGAGATCACTGGACATTGAGGCAGTTCGAGACGGTTTAAAAAAAAACAACTGACCACAACTGTACACGACCTAGACATCCTCTGTTTTACTTACTTACAGCCATACACATGCCATACATACATACAGCCGTACACATTCCCAGTTTTAAGTCCTGACAGCCGTACACATACCCTATTTCACGTACTTACAGGAACACATACATGCCCGGCTACATGAACTTGCATCTCTGCGGTACACATCCCAGCGCTTGCTTAATGCGCCCCCCCCCCCTGCACGAACCGTATCCCAACAGCAAGCGTATAATGGGACCAAGTAAAGGTTACCCGTGTGTCTGTATACGGCGACCTTTATCCTGCATTACAAATATGTGCACACGCAAGCACATATCTAAAAGTCGCACACGTACACACAGACGTTGGTTGATCACGCGCGCTCGCAAGCAGGCGCGCACACACACACACACACACACACACACAACAAAAAAATGGTGAACGTAGCGCACTCGCACACAGACACACACACACACACACACACACACAAACTGTACGAAAAACGTGTGTATGTTGTGTATGTGTATGAAGAAAGGAAAGATAGATAGATAGATGGGTTTGTAGACAAAGGTAAAGGTAGAGAAGAAAAAAGTTGGGAGAGAGAGAGAGAGAGAGAGAGAGAGAGAGAGAGAGAGAGAGAGCGTATTATTAAGCGTAAAGTTAATGAGACTGGGATAGAACAGAATTTGTTTGCACAGAGAGAGAAATAATGAGAGAAAACTGGGTGGAAGAGGAGAGAAACATGGAGTAGAGGAGAGCTAATGAGAAAGGGAGGGAAAGGGAGAGAAGGTAGTGAAAGAGAGAGAGGGGGGGGAAGGGAAGGGAACTTGAAGAGGAAAGTGAGAGGAGTAGAGGAAAGTGAGGGGATGGGAGATGAGGAATGAGTGGTTGCGGGGATAAGGGAAGTGAATGAGAGACAGAGGGAAGAGGAAAGTGGGGAAAGCAGGTAAAAGGGAGGAAGGGAAGAGTGAAAGGAAGAGGGGAAGGGAAGTGCGAATGGCAAAAAGGGGAAGTGAGTGAGAGGGAGGAAGAGAAGAGGAAGTGAGGGGTAGGGGTGACTCGCCTGTTATGCTGTGGGGGGGGGATGGGTAGAGGGTAGGGGAGAGTAATGCGCTTCACCCAAGATAATTTGCATGTCCAGTGCCTAGCGCAAATGGACACTGATAGGTGAACGGAAGTGAGAGGGCTTGTTGGGAAAAAATAAAAGCGAAAATGGAATAATCAGGGAAAGGTCAAAAGTAAAAACGGAACACGAAAGAAGAGGAGGGGAAGGAAGAGGAGATACAACGAGGAATTGAAGTCAAGGAGTATAGAAGGAGGAAAGAAATGATGATGATGAAGAGTAAAAAGTATAAAAGCAAGAACGAGAAACAGAAGTCACTGGGTACAACAGAAAGGAACGTAGGAAGGAAGTGGGAGGGAGAAGAAGATGGCTAAGAGAGCAGGAGGAAGAGGAGGAGGAGAGAGAGAAGAAGGAAGAGGAAAGGAGAGAGAGAAGGAAGAGGAGGAGGAGGAGGAGGAGGGACGCTGGTCAGGAAGATGGGAATGATGCAAGAGGGAAGAGGAAAGGTAGCGGAACAGGTGAGGGAGAGGGGAAAGCGTGTGAGGGGAGAGAGGGAGAAACGAGGGTATTTAAGGCAGGAATGAGAGAGAGAGAGAGAGAGAGAGAGAAAGAGAGAAAGAGAGAGAGAGAGAGAGAGAGAGAGAGAGAGAGAGAAGGAAGTGGGGAAAAGGAAGGACAGAAAGGGGTAGAGGGAGAATTTTAAGAGCAGTGAGAGAGAAGGGAGAGGGAACTAAGGTGGTGAGGGAGAGAGGAGTAAGGTGAATAGGTGGCGAGGGAAGAAAGATGTAGTTAGGGTGAGAGGGTAGCGAGTATGGAGAAAGGTAAGAAAAGGAGAGGAACTAAAGCGAGGGAAGAAAGGAAAGGTGAAGGAGGAGAGAGGGTTCAGTTAAGGGAGGAAGAGAGACGGAGTTAGCAAGATGAGGTAGTGAGGGTGAAGGGAGAGGGGAGAAAGATGAAGGGAAGGGAGGAGAGGGGAGCAGGATGAAGGAAAAGGAGGAGAGGGGGAGCAAGATGAAGCAGTGAGGGGAGGGGAAGGGAAGGGAGAGGGGGAACTGATATATTTACCACTATAATAGGGATATATGAACGTTGTGGCCGGTCCCCCTCCCCTCGCTCGTGTGATGTTATTCTCTAATACCTGATTTTTACCCCACACTTCTCTCCTTACTGCCCCGCGCCCACACTCACGCACATCCTCACCCTTACTCTCACCCTTCCTTACTCATACTACACACCTTCTCATTCGTTTCGCCTTCCTTTCATTCACCCTCACCTACATCCTTCTTTTCCTCCTCTCAGTTTTTCACTCAAATTTCCTAACTCCCTCTCCTTCACTAACCCCCCCTACCCCTCCTCCCGTACCTGTGCTGTACAGTCACCCCCTTACGCATTCCCTGAATCGGCTTCACTCCCATCGTTCCATGTCTTTACTCACACCCTCACCCACACTTAGCCACTCCCTAACCACACTCCCAGTACCTCTCGTTACTCTGATCCACTCCGTCACCCACACTCTGCAACACCTTCCCTGACACACTCATTCCAGTTACCCTCTGATTCATTCCTCACGCACTCCCTCACACATTTACACACACTCTCACGCACATCCTGCCCGCCTCATCCACTCCTCTCTTTGCCCTCACCTGTCTGCCTATTCCTCCACGCTCCTATATCTTGTCCTTATCCATGCTCACTTGTTCCCACATGTACCATCACCTTCTCATACCCTCATGTTCTTCCCCCATAGCTCATCCTTAATAACCCACACCCACTACCCCACCCAGCTCTTCCTCTCTCTCTCTCTCTCTCTCTCTCTCTCTCTCTCTTTCCCATTCTTACCCTGTAATTCAATTTCAATCGTGTATCCCCCCATATTTCCCCATCCCCACTTATTTCACCCTCTAACTCGCTCTCATCCATCTACACCCACTCCTTAAATCACCATCATCATCTCTCGCCCATTCATTTTCTTATCTTCTAACTCACCCTCAAGCGCTTTCCCTTCCTGGCTGCCCTTATTTTCGTCTAATAAATCACATGCACCCGTCCTTACACATTTTCTGATTCACTATCACTCATTTTCTCACCTGTTAACTCATTCCCCCCTCCCTCGCCCTCATTCACCCCAGTTTAGCTTCCTCTCACACCGACTCTAACCGTACCTCATAGTCATATACGGCATCTCTCTCTCTCTCTCTGCACCCTTTCTCAGTCATTCTCTAATCAACGATCACTCATTCCCGCACCCTCTCTCACTTTCCACACACCCATCCTCACTCACCCTAACTCACCATCACCCACTCCCTCATCCTTCCTCACCCCTTACTCTCTCTCTCACTCTCATCACCTTTTCCCACACCCTTCCTTAACATTTTTCATCCTTCCGCATCCACTCCCTTATCCTTTCTCTTATTCCACACCCCTCCTTTTACTCACTCCCTCACCTCTCCTTTTTTTACTTACAGCCTCACCCTTCCTCACCCTCCCTATTGCCTGACTTCTTCCTCATTCCTTCTGCTCCCTTTCTCATGTCATATCGTCAGGAAATCAGAAACCATAAAGAACGAACGTATGGTGAAGAAACGGAAAAAGACAAATAAGAAACAGGGGTCATAATAGTTGCTTTGATCTACTTCTGCCGCCTTTGTTGTGGTTGTTTTGGTGTTGTGACTGTTGCTGTTGTTGTTAGTGTTGAAGGCATCAGTGTCTTTGTGTTGTTAATGTTGTAGGTGTGTATGTACTGGTGGTTTTTCGTCTTGGTGTAGTTGTTGTTCTTGCTGTGCTATAGGTGCTGTTGTATTGAGTAGTTTTTGTATCTGTAGTTGCTGTTCTTGTTTGTGTGTGTGTGTGTGTGTGTGTGTGTGTGATGTAGTTGTCAACGGTGTAAGGTGTTTTATTTTCCGTTTTTAATGTTGCTGGTAGTAGGTAGTTTTTTTTTTTGCTCATTGTTGTTGTTTTGCGGATTGTGTGGTAGTTATATTTATTTGATAGTGTGGCTGTGATGACTTGTTTTTGTTTTTGTTGCAGGTTGGTGTTGTGTGGTTGCTTTACTGTTAAATGTAGTAAGAGTGGTATTAATTGTAGTATTCTCATTTCCCTTTCCCTGTAATAGTAGTGGTATTAGTAGTAGTAGGTCCAATTTTTGTTCTTGACTATTTGGTAGTTGGCGATGAAATGTTAATGAGCTGGGCGTATTAGCGACTGGAATTAGGGAACCCATTAAAAAAAGAAAAAAAAGATACACATTTGTACGGCTTGCTGGTGACCCAAGCCTCGATGACAGCGTTGGTTAGGTTGGGGGGTTATTTTGCATATGGTCGAGTGTTGACCATATGTATTTGTGTTTATTGGGAGAGTTTCCTAAGACGAGGGTTGCGGCCGCGCTTGTGATGGTGTTTTTTTTTTTTCATTTTTAGGGTTTCTTTTCTGTACGACTTGATGGTTGAAGGGACAGATCTTCACACACACACACACACACACAAGGGGGAGTTGTCTTGATTTCCCTTGCATATCGAGTTTTTTTTTTTTCCATTAGTGAGTGTGTGTGTGTGCGTGTGTGTGTGTGTGTGTGTGTGTGTGTGTGTGTGTGTGTGTGTGTGTGTGTGTGTGTTTGAGTTTGTGATTTGGGGACTTTTGGTCGAGAATTGGTAGGTTAAGAGGTGGATTTCCAACCGCATAATTGTACTGTCTTTTCATGGGGGGGAGTTAAGCGGACGAAATATTTTTCATGTCTGTTTTGTTTAGTGTTTTGGGGTGATTTTGTGGTGGTATCATATTCCTTCGGTCCCCTGTTTTGTGGCTTTCCAGTTGCTCATTGTTCGTGACCTAATCTGCCTTTTTTATTTTTCTGCTTGTGATGTTTCTATTCCCGATTTCTTTGGTTGGTTTTCTCGTTTTCTATATCTCCCTCTGTTGGCGGCGGGGGTGACTAGGGGAAAAGTGGGAGGGAAGGTGGAGAGGGAATGTTAGATTTTGTTGGAGGAGGAAACAGAGAAGGGGAGGATATTGGAGAGAAAGGGAGGAGTAAGGGAAGGAATTAACAGAGATGGGGAATTAGTTGAGTGGTTGGGTATGGAGTAGAAGAGGGGAGGGGGGAGTAGGGAGAGAGAGGTAGAGGAGAAAAGAAAAAGTGACGAGATGGAGACATATCTGGAAACTATAGGTCGGTTGGGATGGGAACTAAGGGAGGGAGATTTGCAAAGAAAAGGGAAAGGAAGGGGTGAAAAGGGGAGAACTAAGAGAGAGGGGAGAGAAGTGGAAAAAAGTTAGGGAAAAGCAGTGACAGGACCAATGCTTACTGGCCGCCACTCTTCATTAGCTCCGTGGAAGAGGGGAAAAATAATGGGGGAAAAAGCTTTATTTATTTCCCCACATATTTTGGTCATCAGAGTGGTAATTAAAGTAGCCGGAGGTGCCATGGGGTAGACTGCATGACCCCTGCATTAACGCATTAGAGAGAGAGAGAGAGAGAGAGAGAGAGAGAGAGAGAGAGAGAGAGAGAGAGAGAGAGAGAGTTGTTTTTCTTACTTTTTCTAAGTGACTGACAGTATATTACCGCTTTCAACAATAGAAGTTGCTTCTTAGCTGGAGAAAGTTTTGACGACAGAGAATTTTTTTATATAAAGGGAACCTAAAACATCCTCGGAGAGTTTATTAGAAAGTTTTATCTATATGTCTGTCTGTGTCTGTCTGTCTGTCTATCTGTCTATCAATATACATTTGCCTGGCCTATTAGATGTTTACTGTGCACATTCAGTTAATTAGGAGAGTAACCAGCAAACCTGTTCCTCTTACGTCACCACCTCCCAAAGGTAAACAAACCCAGGTGTCATCAGTAAGGGCGGCCCACGTCAAATACATATTCACTCACCTCGCAAGAAAAGGAGTAAAGACTTCAAAAACAAAAAAATCTCTTAATTAGCTGGGGTTGTGAGTAAAGCAGCTAGATATAGGAAACAAGAAAAAAGAAACACAGGAAATAAGATACCGTGAAAACCCACCACTAAAAATAAAATGCACTATAAAAAAGTCAGTAAGAAATAATAGAAAAAGTTAAACAAATGAGATACAAGAAAAAAAGGTAGCCCATGAAAAAGAAACAGAAAAGAAGCTCAAGAAATAAGGCACGAGAGAAAGCAACATAAATAACGATGTAAAAAAAAAAAAGCAGCACAAGAAAATTAAAGAAGCGCACGAAATATGACAAGAAATAAGCAGAGCAAGAAATAAGGTTTAAAAAAAAAAGAGAGAGCTCATAAACTTCTTCATTCTCACAAGAAAGATACAAGAAAAAAAAAAAAAAGCTCTCATAAACTGCTTCACTCTGACTTGATGCGGAAAACCTCAAGGCTGAGAACGTGTCGGGGTGTCGTGGCCAATCAGCGCCCGCTTTGCAATTGCCCTGGGCCAATCAGAGGTCGGGAGGGCCAAATCCTGCTAAGGTGGCCCAATCAGCGCGCCTCCCGGGCAAACCGCAGTGACGTCACGGCCCCAGATGGAACTCCTCCAGGTGTTTCGGCCAATCAGCAGAGGGTTTACAAAGGGTGATTGGGAATAAACACGATTAAGAAGAAAGCGGAGGTGAAAACTCCTTATTGGAGGTGTTTGTTATACACCAATCTGTCATATGCTTCTCATGACGAAACTGAATAGTAGAAAAAAAAATGCACAATATCGATAACTATATAAAATTGGTATGCAAGGTGTTTTTCAGCGCCAATCCGGGACATTTCGCATGCTATCAATGCCTGCTGGGGAAAAAAAAAAAAAAAAAAGTTACGCACAAGAGATAAAAAAAAAAAAAAAAAAATCATACGCAGTGGAAATCCGTATGAGACTTTTTGCCTGGTAGAAGTGTAAATATGTTGGCCTTCAACACTGAGTAAACATCATGGTGAACAAAAGAGTAAGGCGCCATGCTCCGTGTTAAAAAGAAAAAATCATACGCAACAGCCAGGTGTATTGACATATAGCCTCTGTCTGTCTCTGCATCATCGAAAAGAATTTTTTAAAAAAGTTAAAAATTATAAAGTAAGGCGAAATACCAGTGTCTAGAATAGCTGAAGAAAGAAGGCAAAACCAGATTACCGATATTTGATAATGGCCGAAGTCGAGAGAGATGGAGAGGGGGGAAAGGCGATAAAGGTAAAATGCCGATACTTACGGTAGAAAATCATATAGGCAATGATAAAACTAGAACACCGATATTTAGCAATAATCAGTGATGTCTGGAGAAAAAAACTAGGGGACGGTAAAGCTACAGATTCTTAACAATAGTTGAGGATGTCTGAAGAAAAAAAAAAATGAAGTTCAGAGAAAAGTACGATTTTATAACAATCTAATTATAACAGTCGAAAAAGTCCGAAAAGAAAGAAAAATAAAGAACGATAAATGCAAGCTACACAAATTACATTAGCCGAAGATGTCCCAGGAATAATAATAACGGAAGGAGGAAAATAGGAACGATAACTTCAAACCACCAATAATTACAGTGGCAGAAGAAACCCGGGAAATAACAGATAACGCTGAATTCACCTAGCTATGCGTAACGATAGCCGAAGATGTCCGTACATGTTGGGGAGGGGGGGAAAGAAACAGAGAACGTCAGATCCCAACGAACGATACTCAACAACAGCCAAAGATGTGGATGGGTGTGAGACTTTTGTGAAGCGTGGGACGTTATCATTAGTTTTTAGCCGGCAGCCAATGAGCGGGAGGCGCACACACACACATCCGCTCCAGCTTTACCAATCACCGCTTCACCCGCGTGGATGGATTGGCAGGTGGATGGGCAGGATAGATGGATGAGTTAGAGGACTGGGTGTTGGGAGACTGGCATAGTTGGGTGAATGGCTTGTGCAGTGGGTGGGTAGATAAATGGATGAATAGATAGATGAGTGGATGATGGGAGAGTGGAGTGGAGATAGATGAATAAATAATGGGAGAGTGGAATGTATGGATAGGTAAATAAATATGCAAATTTATTGGTAGAGGGATACTAGTTCGCCTAATCTAGGTTAATTGTTTTGCCCCCCCCCTCCCTTCCTCTGCTCTCCTGTCCTTCTGTCGCACTATCCTTCCTCCCATTCCATCCCAGTACCTCTCCCTTGTGCCAGTACCCATACATCCCAATTCTTCTCATCTACATATACCAAGTACTTCGCCCTCATAGCCCAGTATACTTTTTCCCACTCCCAATACTTTATACCCTCCTTCCCTAGTCCTGTTCCAGTTCACCCGCGTACCTCTGTCCTCTGTCCTACTTCTTCTATCTGTTTCTCAATTCTTAGTACTCTACATCCCCACCATCCCTCGATCCCCTCCTCTCACTCTCCTCCCCAATACGGTCATCCATCACGCTTCGATCCCCCACAACCATGGGAAAAAAAAAGAGAAAATATTACCGTTCTTTTGTGCCATATTGAGCCTATTTAACATCAAAGGCAAAATGTTGGCTGTTATTCCCGCAATGGCTAATCTGTCCCCCCCCCTTCCCCCCCTCACTTTTCCCCTCTCCCCCTTCTATTTTTCCCCAGCCCTTCCCAGTTTTCCCTCTCACCCTCTATTTTCCCTTCCCCCCTGAATTTTCCCTATCCTCAATTTTTCCCCAAACCCTCTCCGTATTCCCCATCCTCCTTACTTTACCAGCTTTCCCTCTCTTTTGCCCTTTCCTCCCTTCCCCAATTCTCCACTATTCTTCTCCTTCCCCTTCCCCTATCCTTTTCCCTTCCTTCTTTATATTTCCCATCCTCCCCCTTCCTCTCTCCCTCCGTTTCCTTTTCCCCTCTTCCAAAAAAGTAAAAATAAAGGGTGAAAATAAAGAAAATATTGCGTCGCTAAAACCGCTGCAGATAGATGCTAAATTTAATACTAACTGGACGCTAATTAAAATGAAGTTTAAATAGCAAGCGTGACGCGGCAATGAGAGTAATTGGCAATCATGATTCGTGGGCAAGTAGGGGGGGGGGCGGCGGCGAGGGTGGGGGAGGGGGGGGAGGGAAGTGTAGGAAGAGGGGGGAGGGGGAGGGGGAAAGGGGGCGGCGTTCCCGATCTCATGCATACGGGAACAAACACATCCTCTTTATTTGTGATCAATATAGATGTGGTTGAGCAGCAGAGGCGATGGTGGTGGTGGTGGTGTGAGGGGGAAGAGGGATTGATTCGTGGTGAGCCCGTTCCTGAGATCCTTCCAGTCATGGGGATTAAAAGGTTTTGGGGAATGAGGGGAAGAAAAGAAGTTGAGCTGGGTTAGGCGAAGTCTGATTAGATTAAGGTAGAGTGAGTTAGGATAGGTGATGTTACGTTAAGATAAGCTAAGTTACGTCATGTTAGATCGGGTCGAATTAGATACGGGCAAGTCTGGAGGAATGAGTAGTTTAGTGTTTGGGGAAATGAAGTTAGGTAAAATATTAGACAAGAAAGTAGTAAGGTAGAATATGTGAATGATCTGGTAAGTACCGAGGAAAGGGGGAGGAGTAGGTAGGTAGGGAGGATTTATAGGTGAATACCGAAGAATTAAAACAATTATAAAATCTGAAGGACGAAGACTGTAGGAACCAGAAAAACTGGGAATTGAAATTCGAAATGTGGAGATTGATAATGCATATAGGCAGTGAACGACAAAGAGAGCGAGAGCGAAAAGAGAGAATAGAAATCACAGGAGATAAAAAGAGCAGCGAAAAGATGGACAAACAGAACAAACAGATAATTAGATAGCCACTGCAAGCAGGCAAGGGAAGTGGAGATGGGGGAGGGAGCAAGCAAACAAGCAAGCAACCAAGCAGTGATGAACACGAGGCGGGTGAGGCAGAGACGCAGATTAAAGAAACCGCCAGAGAGGGAGGCAGGCAAGCAGAGATAATGCAGACATAATTAGTGTTAATGAAGCGGGCGGGCAGGCACGCGAAGATGCACTAACCGGAAGCAAGCAAGCAGAAGTTAAGGTGTCCGATTCCCTGGTATATGAGGCGGGGGCAGATGGAGACTAGCACGCACAGGCCTACAGATAGCGTAATGCCTCGTCTGTACTCTCTTCACCTTAACTTGGCCCAGATTTCCAGCCTTGTTGCGGCCTAGCTCATATAGCTCAGTAAGACAGTACTAAGGATTTACATTCTTCCTACAGCACTTTTCTGCCTAGGAAAGAGGTCTCTCATATTCGTGACGGAGTAGACGTTGAATTTTGACTCCCTGCTGACAATTTATTGTTTATTTTAATCTGGGGGGGGGGGGGGGGGGGAGATCTGATTTGAAGGAAATAATATTTTATTCTCTGTAGCGCCAGCCAATTATATTCAGCTTAGAGACAGAGATCTCTGACTGAAACGGTTAGGAAGAAAAACTTGGGTTCGAACGCACATAACGTGGGTACGAACACACACACACACAC
>JAGKTI010035477.1:0-11251 GCA_018397915.1 Birgus latro | reverse complement strand
TCAGTTAACTCGAGGCATCCCGTCGACGTATGGGTACATTGCCACGTTTTGCCACGGTGACACCCGACGACGTACCCATACGTTTTGCAATTGAAAGGTCTGTCATTTGCACATTTTTCAAATTTCACGGGTGATTTTTGGTAGGCATATGTTGGAGACTTTCCTCTAGCCACCATCAGGTGGGGATACTGCCTGGCCCCACTTGACCCCCCTCCCTCCCCCACATGCCATTTTCTCAGCAATTCACCTGTTATCAGTGACCTGGCCAGTTAAGACATGTCGCGCCACGATCTCTCCAATGATGAAATTCATGGTGAAAGTGATTCCTGAGGTGGAGGACAATGGAAGAAACAAGCTAGAGGAAGAAACAAACAGAAATGATGAGGTGGTAGTGTCGTATAGGAAGGTGCCATATGTTGATGTGTTTGGTGAGTGAACAATGCTTATACTGAATTGTTGTGTGAAAACCAATATACTCTTGTATTACACACAAATTCGTACCAAGTAAATAAATACCTAATTTAAAGTAGCTTGAATTAGTTACCCCTCCCATAATTCGTTTTCTTTGAATCCAGGTACCCTTATAGAGCATGAAAAGTGTGGGTACTATCACCTGTAGCAATATTTATAGGCTCAGGTGGGCGATTCCTATGAATTTTCGATATTTCGCACCGAAGGCGGAGGTTTGAGCCCCCTTCCAAAAAAAAAAAATCCAATATTGGTCGGGATTGGGGGGGACATTGGTGGGAAATCGGCCGGGACGTGACGGGTTAACTCAACTGCTAAAAAAAATCTCATTTTAACTGAGGGGGAAAAAAATAAAAAGTAAGTTGTGCACGTTATGTTCTGGCAGTGCATCCTAGAAGGACTATATATTCATCTGCGATAAAAATATATTATCTGCACCTAATTCTTGGTTATTGTCTTGCCGGCATAACAAGAACTGGGAAGAATAGATGGCTAGGAAATGTTGATGGAGTTGTAAATAATATACTGTAGCTTTTTGTAGTCTGACAATGTTCGATGGTAAAGGAAATGATCTGGAGGGTATGCATGGAACTATAAGATGATGATGAAGCTGGAAAAGTAAAAAATTTGTAATATTATGGCAATGTTTCCATATGGGACTTTTTTTTCAGCTTTAATAATAATAATAATTATATTATTATTATTATTATTATTATTATTCGAGAACAAATTCTTTCCTATGGTTAGATGGAACAAATGGCTATAACATCTACAAATGTTGCCTCTTTATTTCTAACAATGTTTCCAGACGGGACTATACATTCGCCTATGATCAAACTGCTGTTAAATTCGCCATGGCCACGCCGGTCATAACACCCAGTTGGCTGAGTTTCTACTACCCATTGAGTGGCCAAGTGTGGATCTGTGTCTTGGCTTGTACGCTGACTGTCTGCTTCACACTTGTCAAGGTAAACATGCAAGTGGTCAGTCACGACAGCATCCAGTAATAGCAATAACAGGCAGCAGAAAACGGCTCCTTATCGTCATTATTATTATTATTATTAATTTAGACGTGGGACATTCTGAAGCAGCAGCCCGGGGCCGTCTTCCAGTGGTAGTCACACACGTAAATGTATTTTCACAAGGCAGGTGCTTCTGTTTAGCTCCTTCAGGATTTTAGCACAAATGTGCTTTACTCTAGTGAATCACGATATGGTTCTTCATTTTAGCGAAGTCTCGTATGGTGCCACATCTGGCTGTTGCCATTGTTCTTTATTGTTTAATAGTCAACGAGAACAATGATGCATTTAACCCTCCCATAGTCGTGTTTTCTTGTTCTTCCCTTGTGTATGACGTAAATCAACAGCATATGATTTTTATTAAGGTGAGTGTGTCAATGGAGACAATTGCTTATTCTGGTACCATTAACACTCTCATGGTCAGGTTAATTCTATTATTTTTTCCAGTTAACTCCAGACGATAGCTTAAAGTGAGTCTTTAACATGAGACTCACAGGTGAAAATCAGTGTGAGCAATAAAGAAATGTAATAGAAAAATATTAGTTTCATTTTACAGCTGTAAGAACAACGACTCTTCTTGGATGATGTTAGATTCCTGCAATAAGAATTAAAGAATATATATTGCTGTTTTTATAAAACATATCCTTAAACACTTTGCTGGAATACATATATATATGGTATAGATAAGTAAAGAGTAGGTTCCGATTGTTACTTCTCACCCCCAGCCTCCATTGCAGCCACCAGTCATGTGAATGGTAGGCTACTTCACATTTGTTTATTTCTTGAAACCACAGCATGAAATTGTTAATTAATTCTGCTTACATACAGTTTTATTATGATCTGCCTTTTTCGACGAAGAAAGAACTTTAGCCATTCCTAATCAAATGAACAATAAAAAAATAATAATTACACCTTCACTATAACCAATATCTGACTGTTCCATGATATTTTCACTATTTTAGAGCGTGCTATATGTACTCTAAAAATTACATTAGGTAAGGCAGAAAAAGAACAAAAATGCTTTACGAAACTGGACATACCAAGCAGCTCCTCAAAAAAATGACAAGAATGACCTCATTAGAATTGTGTCTTCCTGACGGAAGCACATGCACAGAGGTGCACTTTCTTTCATGGCTGGTATTATCAAAATCATTCCACTGACCGAAACATCAATGCTCGCCCCTATGACACAATAAATAAACAGTTATATATTTAAGTAATTGTTTATGTACTCGTACGTATATCACTGTATATGTATGTTTTACAGATTACGAGGAGAAAAGCGTGGCAAGCGCGGCATGGGGTGCTGAGTACTGGGTCGGTGGTGATGGAGTCTGTGGGCACCCTGTTCGGCCAGGGACTGTACGGACGCATCTCAACCAGCCAGTCCAACCACATCCTGGTCGGCATTTGGTTGTTCTTCGGTGTAGTGGTGGGCACGGCATATCGCGCCAGCCTCATCGCTTCCCTCACCCTCCCAAGGCTGCCATCCAGACCAGAGACACCTGAGGAGCTGGTCAAAGTAGTTGACAGGTTAGATACCGAAGAACAAACGTTTGGATGCGAAGGTTCTGGATGAAATTGAAATATAAGTTAATGCTGGGGCGTTTGGTAATTTATCTCTGCTCTATCACTGCATCCAAGTACCTAAACTCTCAGGAGTTCTATTTTTCTCCCCGTTCACCAACACATCACAGTGAGTTAGATTTCACCCAGGAGCCTGATGTTTTATTCAAATCCTTCGATACGTTACTTTCAGACCTGATTGTTCAAAAGCAGGGCAACACTGCAGGAATCAACAAATGCTGTTCTGAAGTAATACTTCATCCACATTGACCTTACTTGAAATATTCCATCCCTCAATATTTACCTCCAGCTTTACTTTTTTTTTTTTTTATGTGCTCACCGCTCTCGCAACCTTATTCACTTCCACATGCATCCACAGACATCACTGCCGTACATTTTATCACTCATGCTTCCTCCACTGTCTGCCTTAATACATGGACTGGATCTGCACTTCCTGTACCACTCTGGAAATTTTCGTGTTCACTGCTTATCATATATTAAGACAGTTGTGTAACTTTATCATTATTATTCCTATACTACAATACGATAAATGCAAGGAATGTGCTGTAATAAACGGTATAAAGGCCAAATTAAAAACGCTATAGCTCTTTCAATTTAATGTGCTCCATTTTTTTTCCCCATTTGTAGCTTATTTCACGTAACTCAGTGGCAGGCTACGTGTCGCTATCGATCCATAGCGCTTCTTCGTGACAAGCATTATATTCTGGTGTAAATTTTTTGTCACAGGTTAGCATTCGAGATGCAAAGATGGCAATTTTATGCCAATTTAAAGTTAACAAAAATATTACTTAATGTATCTTGAAGTTAAGTTTTGGTGCTTCATTATTCTAGGGGCATCAGTTGTAATACTGATTAAATAATTTCTATTTGTACATGTTACAGGGTGACAATAGGGTTTGATGGTAAATACAAGAAGTTCTATTTAAACTCTGAATCAAGTGTCTTAAGAGAAATTGGGAACATGATGGTCGGGGGAGATGATATGGATGGACTCAACACAGCTCTGAAGATCAAGTGAGTTGATTTTACTTACAGTGATACCTTTTTTTTCTCTCTCTTTTTTTCAAATAACAGAACAGAGGAAAGCAAAACAAATGGCTAGAAAAAATACCCCATACACCAGATTACTGGTGTCCTCGATTCATAAAAAATCTGTAACAGTTGGGCTTGAACAGCTGTAGGTTGAAGGTTGGGGGGAAACAACTCTAGGGATGCGAGTTGGAAAGAGGTGCAGTTCAGGGAATAAACGATTTCCGATTGGTGAAATTACTGCAATATAACAGTGTGACATTCCAGTCATGAGCGCTACCAGATGCCCGTGTAGCACAGGGGAAGGCATGGAGAGGTGGCACAATGGATGCAACTTCGTCTCAGCATTTGCCATAAAAGTATCTGTCAAATACTGGAAGGGAGGCAACATTTCTTCTTACCTGTAGGATGGGTAGTTAATTGTAATATCAGGGTTACTGATAATTCTAACAGCTTTGTTCCGATATTTGTCTAGTCGTTTTAGTACAACTTTCCAAGTTCATTCCACAAGGGTGAGCAATATTCCAGCTGAAAGCACACAGGACTCTTATAAACTATAGCTAACTGCTCCTCAGTGAAGAAGCTACGAACTGTGTACAATAATCCAAGTTTCTTTGAGGCGTTTTAGCAAGTGATCTGACATGAGGGCATTGTTAAGTGAAACACCGAGAATTTCAATAGTTTTTGGAGATAGGAATATTAGTAGCATTGAAGATAATGGAGGAATCTGGGAATAGCTCTCTAGAAATAAACTTCATATATTTGGTTTTACTAACATTAAATGAGAGAAGGTTATTTTGTCCCCATTCAGTGATCCTATATAAGTCATGATTTATGGAGATGGCTGTGCTGAGTTGTGAGTTACAGATATTAAACTTTGTGAATAGGTGTTTTTGTAAGTGAACTGTGAAGTATTGAGTCATCTGCGTATGAATGAATGGATTATGAGTGACATAAGAGATCATTAATATGAATTAGGAATAGGGGTCGAACCAGAGCTGATCCTTGTGGCACGCCGTTAGTCACTGAGAGAAATTTGAATGTACATCATCAACTTCTATATTTCTGCCACTGAGATATGAGGAAATCAGAGGAACAAGAGATGTTAGTCCATAGCAAGGGAGTTTGGATAGCACAGAACTGTGCCACTGTCTGTCAAAAGCTTTAGAAATATCAAGGGCTACTGCATGAGTTTCGCTACGTTGGTCAATTGACTGATGGATGGTGTGAGTCAGAAGACTGAGTATATCAATGGTGGATCTTGGCGAAAACCATATTGTCTATCACTAATTAAGGTGTTGGGATCAAGATGTTTAACTATGTACTTATTAATTGCAGTTTCAAATACTTTACCAAGAGAAGACATGATAGCTATTGGTCTGTAATCAGAGCGATCAGAGGAACTTTCTTTCTTTGGAATTGGGTGGATATTGGCTTCTTTCCAAGAATTAGGGAATGAAGAAGTACGTATGCATAGTCTGAATGATTTATCTAAAACAGAAGCAAGTTCTGGGGAGCACTTTTTCAAAACAGTTGGAGGAATTCCATCAGAGCCTGGAGCTTTGTTGTTTGGTAAATTGTCTAGGATGGATTGTATGTATCTACTCTGTATTTTAAGTGGAGCAGTTTCAGGAGTGTCAAGTTCTAGTACTGTGACGTTCTGGCCGACCTCTAGCAATGTAGCATTCCTTGAAAATGTACTAGGAAGGATATTCGCTTTACCAAACGGGTCATTTGTAATATTATCGTCTGATTGATTTTAGTGTGGGAACGGGTGGTGACTTGTTACATAATTCATTGGTATTTGAGAGATACGTTGACTGATATAAGATGATTGAAGTTACTGAAATGCTTGCATGAATGAATCTGATTCTTTGATGGACAGTATGTAGATCTTTTGTCACATCTGCAGTAGAAAAAAAAAACTAGTACTACATATGAAAAAAAGAAATAGGAAAGGATAAATGTATCAGCATTATGAATTATTTATGAGTACTGTTTGTTCTACTTTACATACCATATATTACACATCATCTTACGTTACTGATTAAGGTAAGATTTAATCCCATCATTACCGAAAATGTGTTGCGTGACCCGTGCATGTCACAATTTCATGCACGTGCCGCACCGGGTGTGCCCCCCGTGACACACGTGTGATACATTTATAACCTGTGTGTATTCAGGGCTCCCAAGGACTCGGTTTATGGGTGTGCGTCCACGTGGTTTCAGTTGTGTCTGTTTTTGTAAACAAACAGCTCCAGCCACTGCTGGTGCGATCCATACGTCAATGAAACGTCACATACTGCCAATTTTTTGATGCAGTTTCTACAAACCATTCATATTATTTCATTTATATTTACCAAATTAACATCCCATATATTTGGCAACTCATGCCTTCCAGGACTATATATATCAATCACTGGCTTCCCTCAAATTTCAGTACCGATTGCATTGCTTTACGGGAGAGGAGTGTGTGATTCATTACGCAGTTATGGAGCAGTTGCCACCATCTGATAGCGAAGATGAATATGACGGTAGGTCAATGAGTGATTCTGAGTTCTCTGATGATTCAATGGAAGGTGATGATAGTGAGTTTGACCCAGACAATGTTAGTGAAGTGGAAATTGACAGTAGCGATGACGAGAGTATCGAGACGTTGTCTGCGGCCAGTGGCGAGTCACGTAGCCCCCCTTCCTCCCCAGCCAGTGGAGTTGCCAGCCCAGCCACACACTTTACACTTCTTTCTGACCCTTTTTCTGACACCAGACATAACCCTCTCCCTACATGTGACAGTGATTTTCCTGGTGTACATCCAAGTATTATTCTACATCATCAAAGCCATCCTATGAGTGTCTTTGACTGTTTTCAGTTATTTATGGGGAAGGATATGATTGCTGCTCTTTGGCTTTGGACAAATACACGTGCTGCATATTTTTTTCGAGACAACCCCAATGTAAGTCGTAAGACATTTATGGGTAAAAAGTGGTCAGATGTTACAGAGGAAGAAATGTATATTTTCATTTCATTGCAGCTACTCATGGGAGTAACACATTTACCCAAGATATCAGACTACTGGAGTACATCAGTGTTGTGCCAGGGACCACCTATTTTTGGAGCTGTAGTGAGTCGTAACAGATTCTCTCAGATTCTTAGATTTATAAGATTTTCACACCCTGATGATGCTGAGCCCAGGGTCTCAATGACAAGAATTAGTACATATTTTCAGTTGCTACCTGCCAAGTGCATGGAATATTTATCTGCAGGTGAAGACTTTGCTGTGGACAAATCACTGATTTTGTTCAAACGTAGGTTACACTTTGGACAGTTCATAAAAACAAAATGCAAGCGCTTTGGTCTGAAACTTTATGCACTGTGTCCTGGTTCTAGTACTGCAAGAGGTTACACATGGAATTTTTGTTTATGTACACCTGCCATGTATGAGGAGATGATGCAAGACGCACAGCTTGCTGTTCTCAGCAAGTCTGAGCGTGTGCCAGTATACCTGATGCAGTCACTTCTAAATAAGGCGAGGCATGTTGTCTTAGACAACTGGTACTCTTCCCTTCATCTGGCAGAATATTTACTAACCAAGAACACTCTTTCTACTGGGACCATTCGCCCAAACAGAGGTGTGCCTGATGTTTCTCACGCTAGAGAATTCAGAAAAAAAACCAGGCTGTATTTGGACGAAAAGAGGATATTCTGATTTTGTGATAGAAGATTGGTCCATGTTATCACAACCAAGTACAAAGCAGGGTACAAAGAACAAACACGTCATGTTAGAGGAGGGGGCAGGGAGATGCTGCAGAAACCCCTGCCTATTTATCACTGCAATGAACAGATGCGTGCAGTTGATATGGTTGATCAGCCGTTAGAACCACATGATCCAACCAGGAAATCTTACGGATGGTTCAAGAAAATTGGAGTACACACGATGCTAGAATGGTACTCAATACTAGAGTAATATATCAGAACTTACATCAGTGTAGCACTAGGTGCAGTGATTTCATAAAACTTCTTGTTCATGAGATGTTACATGAGTACAGTCTGGGGTATGCCAGCTTGTGTGTGGCACGGGAAGAACAACAACTTCCCAAGAAAAAACCCAGACCACCACCCCCTCCGCCAGCAGCAGGTGCACGACCACCACCGCCAGCAGCAGGTGCACGACCACCACCGCTAGCAGCAGGTGCACGACCACCACCGCCAGCAGCAGGTGCACGACCACCACCGCCAGCAGCAGGTGCACGACCCTCACTGCCAGCAGCAGGTGCACAACCCAGCACGTCTGGAGCTTCAGCCACACCGCTAATTCATGGACTAATGACTATACCAAGCACAGCAAACACACATAGGCCACTTAGACGGTGTAGGATCTGTACCACTGAGGGTAAGAATAAGTGGACAAGAAAATACAGGGTGTCCATAAAGTCTCTTTACAATTTAAAAATATTACAAAGGCAACTGATGAGATATCTTAATCAGATTTGTTCTATGTACTCAGTGGTTATCAAAGTTTTTAATCACATTGCATTTGTGTATTTCAGGTACCCTGTTGATGAAAGATGTTGAGTTAAGGTACAGTTAAATGAACCCTTTTGTAAAGACACTTTATGGACACCCTGTACTATCCTGCCTCCAAGGATTTACCTGGGTTATGTTCTGAACATTACCAGGTGTATCACAGCCAGCAACAAACAGTTGTACTTATGGTGAATGGTGTGTATGAATATGGTGTATGGTGTGTATGGTGAATGGTGTATGGTTTGGTGTGTATTGTGTATATGATTTATGATGCATATGGTTTATGGTGTGTATAGCATATAGTCACGTGTATGCCATGTATAGTGTAGTCCCTTTCTCCACTTTTATTTTTTTTATCTGCTTTACTTTTTTTTTCTGTCACACATCCCTCTTCCTTTCATTAGTTCTTATGCTGCCTAAAGACATACACTTCACATGACACAAAGACCACTGTTCCCACATGTCACTGTAACACACTGACATATAATACATCGTCTGAGAATCTCTCCCGTCTGGCCTGACCTTACCTGGGGGTGCGCTACAAGTTCTCGGTGTTTTCGGCCACACAAGAACATCAGATTTAAGCATTACAGCAGCATCCTTTGCAAGGTAAATAAATATATCATTATTCTGTGCATGCTGTGATTTTCAGGCTAATATATTTATCACTTAGGCTACCTGAGTATAAATGTTTTAGTGCAACATACGTGAATTCAGGTAAAAAAGTATTGTATTTTTTATTTCTTTCTCAAATGATATCGTATGGGTTTATGTGATAGAAAACATAAAAATAAATAACAGTGTGAATAGGGTAGGTGTTGCAATAAGTTGAAGACTACCCTACATATAATGCAAATGAATGAGTGGGGGGGTCGGTGTGGCAGGGGAATGTCTTGTTTACAATTGGTTGGGGGGTTGGTAACGATGGGGTTAATATAATGATTTTTTTAAATGTGTCCAAATCAGGGATCTTAGCCCAAAATTCCGTTCCTTGAAGTCCAGCAGTTCCTCTTCGTACTGCACCATACACCTTCTCGACACCACTGTGGTGCTAACATCTACCGTCCATGTTTAAAACATGCTAAGGCTGTTTCACACAGGACTGGTGTACTGGTATCAACGAGGTTGTTGTTACATGTTCGTGGGTCTGATAGCAGATCAGTAAAGTCTGCTTTTAAGGAAATTCAACTCTATACACTGTTCCTGGCCCCAGCAGGGATTTGAACTCGCATTCCTTGGGATATGAAAACACCTTTCTGCCATGTCCCATTGACGTATATATACACCCGAACTTTTTGTCACGCTAAGTCCCAATGACGTATATAAATGCTCTGCAATTGCAAGGTCTGTCATTTGCATTTTTTCAAGTTTTGTGGGTGATTTTGGGTAGGCATATGTGGGAGACCTTCTTTTACCCGCTGCCAGGCGGTGACACTGCCTGGCTCTGTGTGACCCCCCCCCCCGCATGCCATTTTCTCGGCAACTCACCTGTCAACAGTGACCTGGCCAGTAAAGACATGTTGCGCCACGGTCTCTCCGACAATGAAATACAAGGCGAAAGTAATTCCCGATGTGGAGGACAAAGATTACGTGAAGCCAGTCGATGAAATGAGTAGAAGTGATGAGGAGGTGATGTCGCCAAAGCAGGTGCGGTTTGTTGATGTGTTTGGTGAGTGAAACAAGGCTTATACTGCCTACATTATCGTGTGAAAACCAATGTACTCTTGTACTACTTATAAATTTGTCCCAGATAAATAAATATGTACAGTTGGAGAAATTTCCGCACGGGACACTGTGTAGATGGCAGTAGCAGCGACAGACAGAAATGATCTGGTAACAGTGCTGGGGGTGAAGCAGGGGGTGGGAGTTGCAGGGAAGGTGAGTGATGGGGGAGAGGAGGGGTGGTGGTTGGGGTAGGTGTGTGTTAGGGAGAGGTTAAGTAGCCATTAATTGTGTCAACAAACTCTGCGCAGATAATCATTCCAATACGATTTTTCTATTAACAATAAAAGGTAATGGCAACAAGCTGCTAATGATGGTTCAGTATTTGATGGAATAAGTTCAATAGCTGAGCAAACAGGTATCACCAATACGTAACCTTGTCCTTCGCCTCTGTCATTCTGTCCCCTTATATCGAAGAGCTTTCTGTTGTTGACCGAGAAATTACAAATATTTAGAATTGATTTCAGCTGCTTCTAATGCTAGTTGCTTAACAAAGATACTGTAACTTTCACTGCAACTTTTAATGAATATGGAATCAAACATCCTCTAATAGTCCATTTTATAGTTGTGTAAGTGAACTACTGTTATCTTAACTGAAGACCGAACACTGGAAGAATAAGGACAATACATCCTTTAGACTGACGGCGTAATTTGTTATCCTTTCATAGTCACAGGCATTTCCCCGGCTCACAGATGGATGAACCTGGCCTTCATACCAGACTATAAATTTAAGCATACTCCAGTCAACACTTTCTTAGGGCCAATCCCTCACATCTTAATAGGCCTTTATAACTTTATGCTTATGCACACATGTGTGTGTGTGTGATTATTCGAGTATTAAACGAGCATAATCTTGAGGTCTCTCTCTCTCTCTCTCTCTCTCTCTCTCTCTCTCTCTCTCT
>JAGKTI010035476.1:0-11251 GCA_018397915.1 Birgus latro | reverse complement strand
CGTGTGTGTGTGTGTGTGTGTGTGTGTGTGTGTGTGTGTTTCCTTTTTCCTGCCTCTGGATCCTCCCCACCTCATACTAGTAGGAAAAATAACCCTTCTTCTCACCTTAATAAAGCTCGTAACACGTTTCCTCTGCGATTCATTTTCTCTCCTACACATTATTATTTTTTGGGGGGATATTATTGGTAGAATGTAAGGTGGATGCTGTGTTAAAGGTTAGGGTGGATGCTATGTTATTTCTGGCCATTTACCGCTGTGTGGTAGATTATGGTATTTTGTGCTGAGTTTCTCCTAATGAGTTGTGATAATTCTATTCTTTTACCCCGAAAGAAATAGAAGGGTGAAGTGGAGGAGTACAATCGGCACCATAAGTCCTCTCTTTCCTACCGCTATTGAAAAACTGTGGTGGATCTATACACAAAGCCACTCATGACACTGATCAGAGGCTAAAGTCATCAGTGTCAGCTGCTGCGGATTCACAACGCTGGTTTGGAAGGTGCATGGAAGGAGAGGCACTAGAGGGGAGAGGATTTTTTCATGCCGACTGTACATGAGATTCTGCCCTTTGAAATGGTACACCCGCCTCCACTTGTAAATATTACAGGCAGTGGCGTGTTGGAGATCTACTGGTGGATTTATGTACATCTCATATCTACTGTATAGGAACAACTCCATGACGGTGGTTTGATTACAGTAGATGTGAGACGTAAACATATGCCATATCAGATCACCAAAACACCAGCCACTGTAGCACTTGGAAATGGGGCCGACTGTACGGAGGGGAAACAGTGAGAGGTGACAAAGGTGGATGGTGATTTATCTTTCTTGGCTGCCCTAAACGTACTCTGGATTTAGTACTCCAGCAGTTACTGTATTAAAGATACTAATAAGGCAAACTTAACTCTTTCAGTATGATGGTGTCTTTTATTATTTATTTTTGTAACATCCAGGTCATTAGGAAACACCAATCCCCATTACCCTCTTATGTGATGGTGTCTTTTCTACGCCGGTTAATGCTGCCACAAGGAACATCTTTATTTAGCATAAGTGAGGCTTCCTATAGTGCAGAGATTATTTTTATCGTACAGGACAAATAAGTTTCTCTATTCCTTACCACCCATCTGCAATTACTTTCCTGACTTTACTACCTCCGTCCTTCCATTGTGCTACTCATGGGTTGTTACATTCCTACTTCCTCTCTGTTTTGCTATTCACAATTTGTAGTTCCGACCAGTTTTACGATCCATACACACATACAGCTCCACAACCCCTGATAGTGTTATATTTCTAGTTCCTTTACGTTTTGCTACTTATAATTTGCAGTTCTCATCAGTTTCACTCCTCACATAAAGTTGAAGTTGTACCCCCAGTGATGTTACTTTCAACCTCCTTTAAAATTTCGTTATCCGTATAATACAGTGTTTCTTTCCTATAACTTCCTGCTATTTTCCGTTTTAGTTCTGTACAATCCCACTTCCTTTAATCATCCCTTATGTTGCTGTTTCCTCTTCCTCTATTATTTCGTTATCCATTTATCACGTTTACACCTCCCTCATGCTTATTTACTCTGAGTCTTTACATATCCAGTTCCTTTATTTTACTTTCTCACACTTCTTACAATTTACGACAAAACCCAAGATAGGGGGAATGAGGAGGGGAATAATGATGCGTTTTTACTTCCCCTCATTACGTCTATTATTTTAGTTCTCTATATTACCACTTCCTCTTAAGCTTTTTCACTCTAATCCTTCACATTCCCACTTCATTTAATGGTTGTCTACGCACTTCTTGCAATTTAGGACAAAACCGGGGGGACAGGGGAGTGAAGGAGAAGGGGGGGACGCCAGGAGGAAGAGAAGGAGACACCAGGAGGAAGAGAGGAGGACACCAGGGGGAAGACAGAGAGGGGGGAGAAGGGCAGGGGGGACACCAAGCGTTTCCGCCCAAGTCCGCGAAGATATTATTACCACGCTAATGAGGTAAACTATGCCTCATTTTCAAACCCGGGGGCCTCGTCTCTCCAATAATTGATCCATTAGTACACACATAAAAACTTTATGAGCACACACACACAGAGCCCCGGTAATCCCTCTTGCCGGGATGATCGTCTCTAATTTCTGTCGTGATTAGCGTCAGCAACAGACACGGGAGCGGGTTTTTTATTTTTTATTTTTTTTATTTTTTTTGGGGGGAAAGGGGTGTAGTTCCGTCAGGGATTTTGTTATTTTCATCCTCCCCTTCCGACTCGGTGGAAAAGTGCTGAGTAGAAAAAGGCCGGGTAGAAAAGGGCTGGGAAGACGACCTGAGCAGAAAGAACTGGGTAGAAAAAGAGCTAAGTAAAAATGGGCTGGGTAGAATGGGCTTGGGTAAACAGAGCTGGGTAGAAAAGAGATAGGAAGAAATGGACTGGGTAGAAAAAGGGCTGGGTAGAAAAGGGTTGGACAGAAAAGAGGTAGGTTGAAAAGAGTTGGGAAGAAGAGGGCTGAGTAGAAGAGGACTGGGTAGAAGAGGGCTGGATAGAAGAGGGCTGAGTAGAAGATTGCTGGATAGAAGAGGGCTGAGTAGAAGGTTCGGTAGAAGAGGGCTGGGTAGAAGTGGGCCGAGTAGAAGAGGGCTGGGTAGAAAAAGGATTGGGTAGAAAAAGGGCTGGTTAGAAAAAGGCTGGGTAGATAAGGTCTGGGTGGAAAAGAGCTAGGTAGAAACGCGCTGGGTGAAAAAGAGCAGGGATGAAGGCAGCTGGGTAGAAATGAGCTGGGAAGAACAAAGCTGGGTAGAAAAAAGCTCGGTAGAAAAAAAGCTGGGTAGAAAAAGAGCTGGATAGAAAGGGGCAGGGTAGAAAAGAGCTCAGAAGAAAGGGCAGGGTGGAAAAAATGCTCAGAGTAGTTAGGTTAATGCTCTGTCACATCACTTCCTAGGCTTTCATTTTTAGAGTGAATATTCAAGTGATAAAACACGAGAGAACAAAACGGTCTGTGATGATAACTTATGGTGACTTATTAATATTATTTATCTTTGAAAATAGTTAAGGTACTTTACAAAATAGGGCCCATGGAGTCTCCCAGGCTAAGAACTTCATCATAAGCTGCCTATTTTACCTATGATAGTAACCCCCTCTATGCGACCTGTGGAAGAATAAAAGGGTTTCTGAATTATCGCACCTGACTTCACTCCTGATTTATGGCACCTGACTTCATTATTACCCAAGCTCTTCTACTGCCACCTTCCCCACGCGACCCCGGTTAGTATATTTCCCCTCACACTAAGACCATTGTAGTTTATTCATCAAATTCTGCGGAAATTTTAGTCTCACGTAGGACAATATATCCAGTACCTCAATAGAAAAAAAAATACGACAATGAATCCTTTCCACAGAACGTCTTAGCGATTAGCATCATATTCTAAGCTAATCTATTGTTACAAATCAGCATTCAAAGTTGAGAGAAGGTTATTTTCTGTCAAGGTAGAGTAAAAAGAGTAGGGTAATCAGTATTCAAGATGGAGAGAGAGTAATTTTAGGTCATTAGAGTAAAAAGAATACCCATCTGCATTAACCCCTTCTGAGCCTCGATGTCTATTTTGCTCACAATATTATTCTATTCAGCTCAGAAAAAACTCGTACTATGGTGACTTTCGAGAGCACATTATTGAAACCACAGAACCTTAAGAATGGGAAAGAACAGCCAGTGAAGAAAGTATGTAGACTCCTGATGTGTATTCTGAATACAGTGTGCCTTCTTAAAACACAAGCTTTGATTTGTTGCAATGTGTCCTATTTCGAGAGCCCTGGAATGTTTTCTAGTATATCAGTATTAAAGTAAGATAGTATGACCTCAATCCGAACACTAAGATCCTTAAAAATCACCCTAGGGAAAGAAATATAAGGAGAAACTTTGTTCAGGTTCACTTTAATCATGCGAGGAGGTCTTGTTACTTCCTTCCTTCAGCCTGTGGACCACCGGGTGAAAGGGGGCATATGATAAGGCATTTTCCTCCTTGCTACCATAAACTTGTGATTGAGGAAATATTATCAGAAAGATAAAGATAAAATGGAGGAAAACTTGAAAGCAATTATATACCATCAGCGAAACAAGAGTCTTCCCTGTTTTGTGTGAAGATTATTTACAACCAGCGAAACACGAAGAATAACTTATGTCGACTAATGAGTGTCTGACGTTTTGACTTTTTCCGAAATATATTCACCAAGCCTCGGGAAGACCGTGACTTCCTTTAGAGTCCAATCGAGGAAAAAATTTCGCCTAGTAATTTACCTCTTCTACTTTTCACTTCGCTGACGGATAAAGCGGTTGGTATGTTCCTCTGTTCTTATGTATTTTTCTTTTTTTTTTTTATTTCATCCGGGAGGGAAGTGACAGATATGACTTAAGTGTTAAGTTAAAAAGGCGAACTTCTGTCTTTAGCTGTAAGACTCTAGGGTCAATAATTCCTTTCCACGTGTAGGAGCCTCGTACAATATATACCAAATCCACTTTATTAGAGGAACTTAGTTTAACAAGTGGCGCTGGAGACACCTTCACGTGGTGGCACTGATATAACCGGGTGGCTCCACTGCATAGAGCTGAAAACGTTCTTTACCACTCTTCCTATTCCCCGAAAGGAGGAGGATGGACTGTGCAAGGGCAATTTCAGTCAGTTTACGGGGTTCACCTCCAGAGAAGACAAAAGCCATTTAGCAAGATCGCTTTAGGGCTCAACAGTTTCGAGACACAGTAAAGGAATTAACAGAGCATTTTTCCAGCTCACTTGATTATTACTCGTCAGTTTAAGTAAGGACTCATTAGGTGCCGACAGTTTCGGGCACGTGCGAATGAACCAATGAAGCGAAATTCGGATCGTAATTCGGGCAACATCTCATTAGAGTTTGTTAATTCTGGGACTACGTGAGTGAACCAGTGAAGCGAGACTCAAATCGATACTGTTATTGTTGTGGTCCAAGTCTCATCTGAAAGTGAACTCAGTGGACTGCAGACTGAAGATGACCCCCCCCCCCCCCCCCACCTCCCCCCTTTTGAAAATAGGGAACGCGTTGAGGGACGTTTGTACAACCAGGCAGCAGAGAGCCCGGTTATATTGGTGCCACCACATGAAGGCGCTCATCTCCAGCCCCTACAATAGCGTTAAGCTAAGCACTGGGAAGTTAGCAAAACTCAACACTAGGCTGGAACAGTTGGGGAGATGACAGTGAATTAACATTTTCTTGGGGGACCTGCTAGCACGTCTTCTTTTACGAATAATTTTCCATCTTGCACACATACCATCTATCTATCTATTGCCAGTCGCCTTAATCCCGTAAGGGGTGGCCACAAACAAATTGCCTCCATGTCGCCCTGTCCCCCGGCATTTCACTACCCCCTTTCATATATTTCTATTAATAAGAACATATCAACGTGCCATAAACAGATTTCGAGGCTATACCATGACGATCTGCTAACTTTGGAGAGTAACTCTATTTCTGAATAAAAAAAAATGCAGTATAAATATAGGTCTAATTCTTAACAGTTATGGAGCCACACTTAATGATGACCCTCCGGACTAAAACAATTTCCCTCATTATTTACCCATTTGGTCGTCAGTACCTGTGGCTCCGTTGCGGCTGAGAACTAAACTCAAGATATTATAGCATTTTTTAAAACCCAAACTGAGCCTTAAAATCACTTCCTGAAATTAGTGCATCAAGTCCTGGAACATCCTGTATGTATAATGGTAAGCCGACGAGAATATGGCTCTCTCTCTCTCTCTCTCTCTCAATGGTTTTAGGCCTATCTGAGTATTTGGCAAGGAAGTGTCAGGCTAGTGCATTAAATGAGAGACCTCGAGCCTAACAAATTACGCGTTTGACAGCAATGGAGAGGAGTGTCCCGGTAGGTCACGCCCAGAGGACACATATCACGGTGAGGTCATGCTAGAATGACCTCGTTCTAGCTATTTATCAGAATGTAATGACTCTCGGATTCACCTTATCGATAGAGTGACGTCTATTTTCATTTATACTCCTGTAATTCGATGACGTTCTCTGCTTTACTCTTGCCTTTTCTAGACGGTTTAATTCAGCCTGAAGGAGATTTTTTGAACTACTTGCCTTCATCATTACACCTACCACTTTCACCACTACACCTACACTTCCACTACTTCACCTACACTTCCACCTTTTCACCTACACTTCCACCACTACCCCTGCCACTTCCACCACTACCCCTGCCACTTCCACCACTACACCTACCACTTCCACCACTTCACCAATACACGTGCCTCTTCAGTCAATACGTATGCCACTTCCACCTGTACACAGACCACTTCAACCACAACACCTACCATTTCACCTTTTCACTAATACAGGTCCTTCCAAAGCACCGTGATTACGTCTGGAGGAAGGAAAAATAAAACAGCCAACCCGTGACTGGATTGAAAGGGGTTAAGTTACCATCACACAATTATTTTTTTCCAGCAGCTTCTTAAATATCAATGGTGCAGGGATCACCTATGGATGCATCAAGGTATATTATGATCTTGTGGCTGTCTACCTGAACGAAGTGGTTATTGGGTTATGGGTAGTTAGAAGATGTGTTTTGAGAGGTCGTATACTCTTTTCACCTTAACTTGGCCCAGATTTTCGTCCTATTGAGGCTTATTTCCCGTAGTTCAGTGGCAGAGTAAGACACCACTACGGCTCTACATCCTTTCCATAACACCTCTTCGTGACTAGCATCATATTCTAGTGTTAATCTTTTGCTCCAACTCGGCATTCAAGAGGGAGAGAGAATTTTAGGCCAAGTTAGAATAAAACGAGTATAGTAAATCATAACTTTGTGTGTGCCTGTTGAAGCGAGGTGGTTTTGGGTTGTGAAGCAGCTGGATAATTTTAGGCCACAGAGCAGTATGGCTTGTTGTGGCTGCCTACTGAAGCTATACTCCTTTTGCTCCAACTTTACCTCCATCTTGAATTCTGACCTGTAACAATCAATTAACACTCGAATATGGTGCCAGTCACGAAGAAGTGCTTTGAGAAGGGTGCAGACTGTAGTGCCACAGCCTTGTCTTTTTCCGCCACTGAGCTACGTGAAATAAGTTAGAAAGGACGATAGTGTGGGCCAGGTTAAGGAGAAAGGACTATTGTTGGGGATGTTTAAAATTCAGAGACTATTATAATCCTTTGGTAGGTTAATGAGGTGGGTTTTGTGGTTACGGGTAGTGGAGCATGTTTTGAGGTCGACGTATTATCATCTTGAGGTTTCCTGTTGAAGTATGGTGGCAGTTTGTGAGTAGCAGATTTTCTTTCTGCAGTGAGTATGAACCAATATAGGCCTGGATATAGATGAAGAGGTAAACAGACACCATACATACATACATACGAGTACACATATAAATACAGAAAGACAGACAATGATACACTTAAATACACATGAAAAAACTGACATGGACACAGACACACACACACACACATACAGAAAAGGCACAGACACATAGCCAAAGGTACCTACACATATACAGACAGTTTCCTGGTGGGATGAGAACTGCTGATAGGAAGAGAAAGACTGGTAGGCAAAACTCACTAGTGGACCGAGGGTAACTAGGTCCAAGAGTACTTAGCTGGTGGACCGAGAGTAACTAGTACCAGGAGTAATTAGCTAGTGGACCGCGAGCAAGTAGTACCAGGAGTAATTTGCAAGTGGACCGTGAGTAACTAGTGGACCGAGAGTAACTTGTGGACCGAGAGTAACTGGTGGACCGACAGTAACTAGTGGACTGAGAATAACTTACGAACCCTGAATAACCACGGGGCTTATCAGTGGCTCGAGAATAACTAGTGGATCTTGAATAACTAAAGGACCGAGAATAACTTCGCGAATAACTACAGGGCTGAAAATAACTAATGCAACAAGAATAACTCGTGGACGCACATAACTATCAAGGCCTCGATAAATAATGCCCAAAATATAACTAACCCAAAATAATTAATGGGCCGTGAATAACTAATGGACTAAGCATAACTAGTGGACCCAGAATAACAAGAGAACAATAAACAGAGAATAACTAGGACTGTAAATAGCTAATAAAAATAAGTGAACCGAATATAACAAGTGGACCACCAATAACCAGAAAAGTGAATAATTAATGAAATAAATAACTAGTGAATCAAGAATAACTATACTCCTTTTACTCGAACTTGGCCTAAAACTGATCTCTTCATCCTGACTGCTGAGTTTTAGCATTAGATAAACAATAGAATATGATACAAGTCACGAAGAAGTGCTGGGAAAAAGGACGCAGACCTGTAGTACCGTCTTCCTTTGCTATGGACCTTTGTGAATTTAGCAGCAAGAGGCCGAAAATCTGGGTCAAGTTAAGGTAAAAGGGGTGTAGGAAAGTAATTGATGAGCCACAAAAAATAACCAGAGAATCAAGAATAACTAGTGAATCCAGAATAACTAAAAGGGTAGAGAATGCCACCTTTCCCCTTCCCCTCCCGCGCCATAACTCAGTCCAGGATTAAATATTCAGCCCGGCATGAGACCAGGGGAGCAATTACTTTCCATAATGAACAGCGGCTTAGAGTTAATTGCGCCTTCCCTAAAATATCAGCTAATATTAACCCCCACACGACGGGAGGCCACGACTAGGCTGAGTAAAAGCCACAGAAAGTATTGTTCATTCACTCGACCTTCATGGAGATTTTCGTCCTTTTGCATTATAATTCTCGTAGGTCAGTGGCAGAAAAATACAATGCTATGTCTCTACATCTCTTCTATTGCACATTTTTTTTCTTCCTGGCTCGCACCATTTTGTAGCGTTAACCTCTTGTTACAGCAAAGCATTCAAGATGAAGAGATGACAAATGTACTCGTAGTTAAAGTGAACGATAGGTACAATAAAAGCATATGGTTGAATTATTAACCCCGTAGACAAAGGATGGCTCCTACTATGCTGAGCTTAATCATCTAGGATATAGCAAGAATAAAATAACAAGACTTTCTATGCTGAATGAATTGACATGGGAAGTGCTTTGAATAAAATAAAAATGTCAGAAGTGGACAAAATCAACAAGGAGGTAGCGAACATAAAATGGTTTAGATTATTTCCAAAGCTACATAAATCGCCCGGGAGGTAGCTAGATAAAAGTAATTCAGATTCCCCTCGGTCTCAAAGGGTTGCTGGAAACTATGGGACAAATAAATAAATAAATAAATAAAAACTCCTAATAACACTTTCTCAGTCACCAAAAAGGCATAGTTCTTTTACACTAACTTGGCAGAAATTTCCTTCCCCTCATGGCTTATTTCACGTAGATGTGGGGAGAAAAATCATAATAGTACAGTTGAACATGCTTTCCATTGCACTTCCTCGTGACTAGCATCATTTCTGGTGTTAATCTACTGTTACAACTCAGCATTCTGGATGGAGAGATGGTAATTTTGGGTCAGGTTAAAGTAAAATGAGCTTATTAATAGTTTGTAACCTCCAGAGAATATGAATCAAGTCCAAATCAAAATCATGTGGAAAGTAGCTCCCAATNCTCTCTCTCTCTCTCTCTCTCTCTCTCTCTCTCTCTCTCTCTCTCTCTCCTCACCACACTTACACCTCGGTATACTGTATAGTATCTTCCTGCCTACGATCTCCAATGTTTCATATACAATGTGTCTCGGCATCTCGAAGGAAATGAATCTTGGCCGTGAATTTCTTTAGCTTACACATCTTCAGTCCATCTTTTGTTCATTAAAAAATATACATCCTCCATCCTTCCTAGTACCATGAAATCTTATAATTATATCTTGTTCTTCCTCCTACCTGATGATTTTGCTTTGCTAAGGAGAGACATCTGGAAGTGAAAGATTTAGAAGCAATTTTCGCTATCCCCTTTCAGTGCTGTGAGTAATTTAACTATATTTTTGTTCCAATCACACGATCTTATTCTTAATTTAACTCTGAGGAGAAATCTGGATATGGAAGGCTTAACTTTCTCCGGGATGTAACTTGTAGGCTTTACATTTGGCGTATCTATGTATTCATCCACCTACCTATATACGTACATACACACCGATCTATTTATTAATCTATCTATCTATATGACTACCTATTTATTAATCTAAGTCACTATCTATCTATCTTCCTATCTATCCATATATCGCATCAGATTAAGAATAACGAACACGGAAATCTGATAATATTACGCTCGTGCAGCCAACCCGTCTAGTCCACGGGGCCCATACACAGGCTAAATATATCACGATAATTGAATGCCTCCACAGCTATAATTAACCCAGAGTGATGGTTCATTAGTGGCAGTTACAGCTTCTCTATGCCCCTATACAGTATATATACGGTAGGCGCTGGTCGATGATGGTGGTGGTGGTTGTGGTGGTGGTTGTGGTGCTGGCATTTGTGGTGGTGGTTTGCTTTTGTGGTGGTAGCGGCTGTGGATGTGATGTACTTTTCATGCGATGGTGGTAGTGGTATTGGTGTGATAGTGGATGTGGATGTTCGCAGTGGGTGTGGCATTTGCGGTGTGGTGGAGGTAGGTGTGGTGTGGAGGTATTGGATGTGACGTTCGTGGTGTAGCTGACATCTTTGTGGTTATAATTTTGCCGGTAATAGTAAATGTATTTGGTGTTATCTGTACTGTGCTTGTAACTGTCATGATATACTCTTTTCACCCTATCCTGGGCAAACATTCGTCCTGTTGTATTTAATTTCACGTAGCTTACTGGGAGAAAAAGACGATTACGGCTCTCCATCCTTTACACAGAACTTCCTCGTGACTAGCATCGTATTCTAGTATTTGTTACAACTCATCATTCAGGAAGAGATGGCAATTTTTAGCCAATTTAGGGAAAAAGGAGTATAGTTCCTGGGGAGCTTGTGGTGGTGAGGGCATGATTCCGAGTTGTGGTAGGTGTGCTGCCTGTGCTGTGGTGGTGGTGGTGGTGGTGGTGGTGGTGGTGGTGGTGGTGGCCGCTTTATTTGTGGTGAGCGTGGTGGCTGTGGTTGTAGTAGCAGTCATTGTTATGGCTGTGGTAGTTGTTTATGATGTCAAACGGTGGAGTGAATGTAGCTGTGGTGTTGGTGGCGATGCTGGGTGTGGATGTTGTGTTGTCTCTGGTAGTGTTAGCTGTGGTTTTTGTGTTTTAGCTGAAGTTGTGGTGCCAGTAGTAAGTGTGGTTGTGGTCCCTATAATAAGTGTGGTTGTAGTGCAAGTGGCTGGTGTACTTTTCTGTAATGGTGGAGGTTTTGTTAACGT
>JAGKTI010035475.1:0-11251 GCA_018397915.1 Birgus latro | reverse complement strand
ACTATTAAATACGGGAGAATATATTCCCGAGAAATACCGTAACGACACCTGGGCAGCGGTGCGACATTTTGGTAGCAGCGGTTTGGGATTACAGTGCCACAGTGATGCAACATTTTGGTAGCAGCGGTTTAGGATCACTCACAGTGCTGCGACATTTTGGTAGCAGCAGTTTGGGATCACTCACAGTGCTGCGACATTTTGGTAGCAGCGGTTAGGAATCACAGTGCTGCGACATTTTGGTAGCAGTGGTTTGGGGTTATTCCCAACTTTGAGTAATTAAAGGAAATAACTTAAGGGAACTGGAAGGAAGAAATAGTGAATAGTGAATATTCTTCTTCTTTTTTAATTTGTTCTGTAATGAGTGATTTTGATTGGGAGGACGATCTAAACCCAGTTGAGGAATTACCTGATTCAGACGATTCTGACTCTGTTCCTGTAGGTTCTGACTCTGTTTCTGACGACTCTGACACAGAAGACTCTGACGAAATGGCTACAACACCTGTTAACCCTCACCCTTCGAGTACTACTGGAGCAGAAATAGCTCAGTTATCCCAGCAGCTATCTCAGGCGATCTCAGATAATAGTAAGAATCCCATACAACAATTGGGGGCCATGAAATATTTTTGTAGTTCAAAGTTTCGCTCCTCACCGGAATATCCAGGAAAGAGATTGGAGCCAGATGTTATGATCTGGTTAGGTGATATAGAGATGAGGACAAGTGATGCCTCGAAGTGGACTACAAAAGGGAGAATGGAGGTAGCTAGGACGTTTTCACTTGGTCCTGCACAAGAGATTATGGAGATTTTAATCCGGGACTCTAATGATGAGTGGGATAGTTTTAAAGGTCGCGTGAAGGACCAATATTACACTGAAGAAAGTCTAGAAACGTTGCACCGGGAGTTACTTACGGCGAAGCGGAACCCCGGGGAAATCCCACTTCACTATTTTTACAGGTTACAGAGCCTGGGAGATAGGATTGTGACGTTGAATCATACTTTCCAGGAATCAGTGAATCTCATCATTGTGAATAATTTTCTGGACATGTTCCCAAAGCAGTATGTTGCACATGTTCCACAGGGCAGGTACAGTAACCCAGTAGAGGTAGCGAAGGAAGGAGTCAAGTGGGCAGAGAAGACGAATTCGCCTCTGTCAGAAGAAAATGTATTAAAAGAAAGGAGACAGGGAACGATAGCTAGTGTGAACCCGAGTGCAGGCAGTGTTAGTGCATCGCCGAGGCCAAAGGTTCAGCCGAACACTGGAGCGAGGAATCGTACGAATGTGAATGGCGGCATGGACGCTCAGCAGAGGGATGCTCAGCAGAGTTCACGTGGTGCCACTTCCCGTGATAGTGATGGATGCCGTCGGTGTGGAAAGCCAGGGCACTTCGCCAAACGGTGTCGTGCGGACAGGCCCCTCCAACGGGGGAAATACGATCATTTGCCACAAGAGCAGAGGAGGAGGATTAAATGTTTTCGTTGTTTCATGACGGGCCATCGTGCTGAGCACTGTGCGGTCCGTGTGGAAAATCCTGGACAGTCGGTAGCTAGATGCAGGGAATGTCAGAGTACTACGCATAGTACAGACCAGTGTAATGGGAAAAGGACTAAGTCACCCGAGGAAGAAAAAAAAAAGCCGGACGAATCGGGTTGGGGAACTTAGTCGTTGCCACAATGACTGATGGAGTAGCGAAGCTGGCGGTGGTTAGAGGCGTGTGTGGAAGTTTACATTGTGAGATACTCCTGGATACAGGAGCTTGTAAATCTTTGATCAGCCAACAGACCTATGAAATTGCGTCAGGGCCTGATACTGATCTCCGACCTTATCGAGGCGGTGGGTTGGTGTCCGCTAGCAGTGATGCAATGGACATATTGGGATTGGTGAATTTCCAGGTAGAATTAGGTGGTAGGAAATATGATCAGGAATTTGTGGTAGTGAGGGACTTACCCTCAGCCGTTTCCATAATTTTGGGAGTTGATTTTATATTCGCACACAGCCTAAGTATCACCGCCAACCCGCTATGTATAAAAGTCGGGGAGGAGGAACTTGATTTGGTGACCGAGGGAGGGAGTGTTTCTCGTGTAGAGTTCAATTCTTCCTTTGTGATAACTGAGATAGTTCTTTCATCCGAGGAAAGTGAGGAAGTGGATTTTGTGACAAGTCAGTGTGTCACGAATGGAACAGACATTCTGGAACCTTATACATATGGAGCAATAACGTTAAAGACAGCGTTAAGTGAGTGGGAGGTAGGAATGTTTACGCCAAACACTGGTAGTTTGATTGCGGCGGTGTTATGGCCTGGTATTGTAAGTCCAGTGGATAATAAAGGAACAGGGGAAGGAACATGTTTTACTGTTGCGTATGCGAATTTAACCCCGACCGGATAATTATAGATGGAGAATTTAAGGTAGGCATTGTATCCCCTTACGAGGAAGTCAGGTGGGGGGAGGAGGAAGTGAGTCCAGAGGGAGATCAGATCACTAGTGTAATGAGTGAGGATAGATTCCGGAAACTGTACACGGAAGTAGATCAGATGACCATTCCTTCAAGCCGAGAATATGAAGCATTAAAAGGGCTAATAAGGAAACACCCAAGTGTGTTTGCACTTCCCGAGGACCCGCTTACGACCTCACCCTACTTCTATCATCACATATGTGCGGATGGACCGGTAGTAAACCGTAGGCCATACCGCATACCGGCAAAGTGGCATGATCAAGTACGTAGGCAACTTGAGGATTTACGTAGACAGGGGATTATCAGGCCTTCTCGTTCACCTTATTCTTCGCCACTGGTTCCTGTAGTTAAGAAGGATGGTGGTTTGCGGATCTGTTTAGATTTTAGACATTTAAATAAGCAGATAGTTACAGACCCTTACCCTTTGCCCAACATTGAGCATATTCTTTCACAGTTAGGTGAGAATAAGTACTTCAGTAATTTAGACCTGAAGCAGGGTTACCACCAGATATCTTTGGATGAGGAGTCTAGGCCTCTTACAGCCTTTTCATCACCTGAAGGACACTGGGAGTACTGTAACCTTCCTTTTGGATTAAAAGATGCGCCGGCTTCTTTCCAGCGTATAATTAATGAAGTCATGATTGGTCTCACGGGAAAGATAACCCATACTTTTCTGGATGACATTATCATTTATGGGAAGACGTTTGATGCTCATGTACATAACCTAGATGAGGCCTTGGGACGTCTTGAAGGGGCAAAGTTAACTATTAAGTTGCCCAAGTGTAGTTTCTTTAAACAGGAGGTATCCTTCTTAGGTCATGTCATCACCACTGAGGGATTACGCCCTCAGCCAGAGAAAATCGGTGCAATCCAAGGTATTGCGGTTCCTAGTACTTTGAAGGAACTCCAGAGTTTCCTGGGATTAGTGAATTATTATCGCCGGTTTGTGGAAAATTTCTCCCAGATAGCGGCACCACTCACGAAACTTACTCGTGGGAAAAGAGAGGTGAAAAATACACAGCAGCGCGTGGAGTGGAGTGTGGAGGCACACCGTGCGTTTTGTGAGCTTAAACGAAGATTAGCGGAAGATGTATTGCTAGCTTTTCCTCGCTTTGACAGACCTTTTGTGTTGACTACGGACGCCAGCGGTACGGCGATTGGCGGAGTTTTGCAACAGAAAGATGATCAAGGGTTCCTTCGGCCATTGACTTTTTTCAGCCGTGCTCTAAACAAGGCAGAGTTGAACTATGCTACGATAGAGCAGGAAGCGCTGGGCATTGTCTATGGGTTGAAAGTGAACAGACCGCTTATCTTGGGTTATGAGATATTGATTCAGACCGATCATCGACCTCTTACTTGGTTGTTTAATGTAAATGCGGCCTCAGGGAGGATTGCAAGATGGCAAATTCAGGTAGCCGAATACGACATCAAGGTTGAATATTTACCAGGACAACAAAATGTCGTAGCCGATGCTCTATCCCGGTTGAGAACGACTCAGTCTAGTGATGAAGATGAAGTTGCATTACTTGTAAGTTCAGGCACTGTGGAAATAGACACAATAGATTGGGATGTCACTGAGATAAGGCGACAGCAAGATGCACACCCAGTATGGGGTAGATTAAAGAGTTATTTGCGGAATGAGACTACGGAGGTACCAAAATTGCCAGCAAAGTTAGACTGCTTTCATTTGTTGCCAGACGGTTTGCTCTATAAGAAGGAGAGTCGGTCATTTGGCATAGGGGAAGTATTCCAAATAGTAGTCCCAGAAGATAGCGTTCAGTCTGCACTTAGACTTGCCCATTGCTTACCGTTATCTGGTCATGGTGGAACCAAGGTTACTTTAACTCGCGCGAGAAGGTTTGCATACTGGCCTCAGATGGAGAGAGATGTCGGGGAATTTTGCAAACGATGTACCCAGTGTATACGTTCCAAGCGTTCGGGGGACGCCCCAGGCCCGCTTCTGCGTTTCCCCGATGTCACTGCCCCATGGGTCAGGTGCCACATGGATTTGATTGGTCCACTAAATAGATCAGAGGAAGGGCATTATTATGTCTTGACTTTCATTGATGCGATGACTCGATTTCTCGTCGCGGAACCATTAAAGTCTAAGTCTGCCGAAGAGGTGGCTAGAGTGTTTGTGGAGCGAGTCATTTGTATTTACGGAACTCCACAACAATTAGTCACGGATTGGGGAACTGAATTTGTTTACAAGGTGTTTCAGGAATTGGCACGGTTGTTGCATATGAAACATGTGAACATTACTCCTTATCACCCATCCTCTAATGGATTGGTGGAGAGGGCAAATGGCACCGTTATGCAAATAATACGAACTATGGTGGATCAGAACGCTAATCACTGGCATAGAATGGTACCAGTTGCGGTGATGGCTTATAACTCTGGATATAATCGGACTATCCGTGATTCTCCTTACTTCTTGCTGTTTCTCAGGGACCCACAGGTGCCTTATCATGTAGTGCAGGACCCATCTTTGAAGTACAACCTTGAGGGTATACCTAATTTGTTCGCCGCCATGGCAACAAGGGTTTTCGAAAGATGCCAGGACTTTCTCGATCGTGCGAGCACAGAGAACGAGAACAGAAGGGCAAAGCGATGTGCAATGAAACCACTTATGGTAGGGGACCGTGTCTACGTGAAAACTGTTCCTGCCAGGGGAGTGGCAAGGAAATTGCAACCTTTGTTTTCAGGACCCTATCGTGTAGTTGATCGAATAAATGATGTAGTTATCAAGGTTCGTCCTATACAAGGAGGGAAAGTAACCACTTTACACACTGACAGGGTGAAGGTGGTCAAGGAGGAGTGTGTTACGAAAAAACAAAATCGTAATGCAAGAATGGCTTATCCTATTCATGAAGGTGGAGAGACTGGGGATGAAGGGGAAGGTGCAAGTGAGGAGAATGAGGGAGAAAGTATCCCAGGGCCTGTAATTGACTTTAGTTTGCCTCCTGCACAAGTAAGTCAGGCTACAGGTAATGGTGTAACTGGCAACTCGGCGAGTGTGAGTTCGCGGCAACCCACCGCCGAGTGTCAAGGCCAGCTTCCCTCACCTTCACACCATACACCTCACCTCCCACCACCTTGTAGATACGATCTGCGGTCACATTCTAGTGTCCCGGACTACCCGTTGTGTATGGATAGACCTATTGAGTATCAGACTGCACAAGCAGAGGCACCTGGTGTGACAGAAACACAGACTGAAGTGACTGAGGACAACACAGGACACGTGTAGTTTCTACTAAGTGAATAAATGAAAGTCAGGTGAACTTGTGGTTATAGTTTTACAAATCTCTTGCAGATGATTGCTTGGGTTTGGGTGCGTCCATCCCAATTGGAATCGATAGGACCACGAGAGGAGACACCTGACAACTTGGGATTGGTGTTTTCACCTGCGGGTCGTTTGATGATTACAGGCAATAACTATGTAGTTCCAGTTGTACTTGATAAGGAGGAGCTGTTCCAACCCTTGCATGTTGCTCGCGACTTGAGTGATGCCATATTGTGGAATATACGCCACATGGATAATGGCAGCGCTCTAGTTGTTTCATTACTGACTACTGTGCATGCATTTCAAGCTGAATTTGATACTCGCTATCAGGATTTGAGCAATTATATGGACTATCTCATGTCAGATCATCCATGGAATCGTCGCTCCAAACGGGGTGCGATTGACATATTGGGGCAGTTTGCCAATGTTTTGTTTGGAACAGCTACTCAGCAACAGGTTGATGACATCCATGCTAGATTAGGGAGCCTTGCGACGATGTCAGAGAAGGAGAGGGCAGTATTAAATGTTCATTCCAAGGTGTTGAATGCAACAATCCGCGACGTGTCGCATATGCAGGCGGCACTGTTGAAGATACAGAGGGCAGCCAATATTTCTTACAGTGTTATACGGCTGTATTCATTGAAGACCTTAGAGTTGGAGAATGAAGTGAAGATGTATGAGGCTTTGTTCAACCTCCAACTCGCCCTGTCTGACATCATAGCTGATCATTTTAGAATTAAGTTGGGTATCCAAGAGATGCTCCAGGCTAGGCTGAGTCTAGATATAGTCCCTAACGAAATTTTGTTGGAGTTATTGGGGAATATATCACTCAAGGAGCCAGGTTTACTTTTCCCAGCGAGGCCAGAATATCTAGCACTGTACCGTGACATCATCAAAGTTGTACCTCGAGGTTACATGTCAGCTGTGTGCTTTTACTTACTAATACCTGTGTTGGGTGACCCTTCTGATGTATTTGACATCTTTAGGATCACCTCACTTCCTTACAGTGTGCCTGCCGCGGAGGTCTACGTGAGAGTACTCCACCAGTATAACTTCCTTGCTCTCACAGAAGACCGCCTTCATTATGTGCTGTTTCAAGATTTCGCCAGTTGCAGGAACCACCAGGACTTGGTGATCTGTGAACCTTTGGGATCCGTCTATCATGTAGCGACCCCATCTTGTGAAAGTGATTCTTTTCTTAACAAAGACAATGCCACTAGGCTCTGTAGAAAAGAGATCCTAACTTCATTTAGTCCAGTTTTTGTGAAGCTGAGAAATTACTGGTGCTATTCCACAGCCCAGTCTTTGTATTTCACGTTGAAGTGTGCTGTGAACCCCATACGGAAGACAGTGCAAGTTGTTAAGGGATTAGGGAAATTGGTCTTGGGAGATGGTTGTAGTGCCCACAGTGAAGCTCTGACTCTCCCTGCCTATGCAACTCTTGCTATAGAAACTAAGCTCACTGCTTACCCCCATCTCCCAAACCTCAGTACCTCACTCACCAATGCTGAACTTACAGCTATAAAGGACTTACCCACTTTAGGACCTCACCTTAACATTACTCCTCTGTTTCTGGATGACCTCCTTAAATATCAAAGTCAGTTGCAGTTGATTGAACCTCTCAAACCCTTCGGTTCTTCCATCTTTTTCAGGTACTATGTCCATGCTGGGATAGCTCTTTTTCTGGTTCTCCTGTCCGCATATATCCTTTATAAGTGTTACATTACTGGCTGTGGGTGTACATGTTACAGACTAGAGTCCATACTCAGACGTCGACGTGCACAGAACCCCGCCATACCCAACTCACGACGAGGACGTGTGACTTCATCTTTGGGGGGAGAAATGTCGGGAAGCCGACATGCATCCCCTCGGGCAGGTGTAAGACTCACAGCTGTTACAGGTGTGCAGGTGACACCGCCTGCCGGACGTGAGTTTAGGATGAAACGTGGACAGGGGGGAAAGAGTAGGGGTTCGATGGATTCTGTGTACAGCTGTGGGCAATAGGGAGATGGAATAAGGAAGAGAGGTTGAGAGAAAGAGATAACTGGAGGAAGGAGGAGGAAGAGATAGAGAGAGAGGGGTAGTGCAGGTGGTGTTGGTCAATTTGTTTATGCACAAGACTGCTGGTTGGGCGTTATCCGATCGTGGGAGCGCAAGCTGACGTCTGCAGATCTGGTCCGGCTCGGCAACGGGTGAAGCGGGTGAGATGTGGGTGACTGCGTTGGGTGAGTGGGTGAAGTTATCACCCACCTCGCAGCCCATGCCCGCTAGCGAACATCGGCAACTTTCTGAGGCCAGATAGGGCTAGAGAGTTCAGTTCAGACTAGAGCCTGGAGGAGAGCCCTAGTGAACGGTGAGGCAGCCCGACGTAGCTTGGTGCAGAGACGTCGCTGTATAGCCAACATAAAGTTCCAGGGAGTCAGCAATGCGAGCACTACTGGTAGTAAGTGAAAGTACATGCTTGTGTGACCGCGGGTACAACCGACTAGCAGTGCTATTTTATTTGTCTGTCGTCTGGGACTAGTACAAGGACTCCTAGTTAGAAACGGAAGGAGTTAAGATTTTAAATGTTTAAATGTGTTTTTCTTGTACTGATGTAACAGTGAAGATTCATATATATGAGTGAGTAAAGAGTGCTATATATATAACAGCACTAGTGATTTTTTACAAGACTGGCTTTGCTTTATTAAAATAGTGTTGGTATTCAAGTGACTTAAGAGTAGACGTGTATGTGCGGTTTTTTGGCACATTTGCACGTGAAGTGAAATGAGGTGGGAATTACCTCAGAGTTATTTGTAGATTTTTGTAAATACTATTTTGTAATTAAAGCCTAGAAAAGCTATATTATTTTTTCACTTCTTCCAGTTCCCAGTTCTAAGTACATGTGTGTAGTGGCGTGTTAGTGAAGTCCCCCATGTCGCGCGTTGCCAGTGTCGAGGCGGATTTTACCACGTTACCATTCACTATTAAATACGGGAGAATATATTCCCGAGAAATACCGTAACGACAGCTGGGCAGCGGTGCGACAGTATTACTTACCATTTTGGGTAACTGGCGGCCGATCGCACCCATTTTATTTTTACCCATTCTTTAAGTTAGCGCATTCTAGGTACATTGATTCAAAAATTACTGCTTTGTAATGAACCGTTTTGATTAATTAGAGGGTACAAACAAACAAACAGAATGGGAATTTTAATAGTATTTAGATAAGGCCGTGTACTACCCTCGACTTCTGGAGCACAGGATAAAATATAATTCAGAAATAGGCAGGATAATACTCGGACACTTTCATCTATACCGTTGCTGATTTCCATTCTGTTTACCACTGTTGCACCTTTCCTCACCCAGGAAAGTCTAGGTTAGGCAAGGCTTGTTTCTTAGAACTCAGTTACGTTAGCTTATTATAATGTCAGGTTAATCTGGTAGGTCTGGGTAGGGGAGGTCAAGTTTGGTTTAAAAAAAAAAGTTACCATGACCTTCTGCAGTATATACAGGGTGTCCCAGGAAATGTCTGTCAGATTTCATTCTTTTTTTTCCTAGTGATAATCTTGAGTAGAAAATGCTGTATCAGTACGGACTGAATCCTCAACCAATATGAGGGTACATTTATTAGTGATGACCATACCGGTGGAATGGTCACTATGATTATTAACCCCTAAGATTATCAGTCAAATTTTCGTATAATTAACTGTCGTTCTCTTACTGACTCCTTTCAGCTTCTGTCTCTTTGCTGCACTGTTGCATCTTTAACTCTTTTCTATCATTACTTCAGTGGTCACAGCTCCTCAGAACTGTCTGCTTGCATCCCTCCACCAATACGACGGGTGTGTAACACCCATCTAGCAGGAAACTCACCCCTTTTCTGTCCAGTTTTGTTATGCACAAGCTAACCAATACTCCCAGTCCTTCATGTATGCAACAGGTCAACTCTGTAACTGTCTGCCTATGACCTCCAGTCTTTTAAACGCATTATGTCCAAGAATCTTGAAATGAACGGATGTCGAATTAAGCTCTTTTTTACTCTTTCTTAAAGGAAACACTTTTGTGGGCTACTAGCCATTGACTTCTCTTTCCTCAGAAGAAGAAAAAAAGTTCCATTATGGTCGCGAAGTGGACTCATTTTGATACAGCATTTTTTGACTCAAACTCACTCCTAAAATTTTTTCTTGATGTTTGGCAAGTATTTCTTGGGACACCCTGTATAATGATCTCTTTTAAGATGTAGTGTCTATGACCTAAAAGTTAAGTGCTTATAAAGTGAGAACGTTTCTAACTGCATAGATTTTGTCCTTGGAATTATCAATATAAGGTATGCGCTTTTTTCAGTTTCGTTTGTTCATTGTCTCTGGAAAAGTGTTTTAAATTTCTATCCACATAACTTCAACATTTCCTTTTCGTGTCCTTCGTGGTTACTGGAAGCTGTGAAGTGTGAAAAAATTAGTGTAGGATAGATGGATTATGTGTAAACAGTTAGTAACTGCGATTCACTCAGCCTGAGATTGGTAAAGGAGACCATACCCAAGCTTATAGAAACAGTCCACGTCCAAGTAGTATTCCCTATTCTTTACTCGCACAGGTGCGTTGAATATACTCAATTTGCTCTAACTTAGCAAAAAATTGCAATCTCTCCATCTTGACTGCCGAGTTGTACAAAGATGTTAGTGCTTAAGTGTGGCACTAGTCACGAAGAAGTGGTATGGAAAGTGTGGTCTTACATTGCCTCTGGACTACGAGCTGAAACGTGTCGAAGATCTGGCCCATGTTAATGTAAATGATCAAAAAGAATATGCTTTCTAGATTTTGATTCCATTATATCATGAAGGACGAAAATCCAACTGGGAAAGCTGAAGGTACCATTCCATCCTAGGTTCCCTCATCGGCCTCATCTGGTGGTATCACAAGAAGAGTTTCCGACACAAGTGGCAACGATGGTGGACGACCCCACAGCGCCGGGGGGTAAGCGGCTCACCTTTACAGGACCCATGCATAATGTTGTGGACTTCCTCGCAAAAAGCATTAATTTCACGTAGGTCAACACTGCTAGTCTAGTTTAATCCACTGGGTCCAGGAATTATGTTATTACCTCCGCCAAGGAGGTTATGTTTTTGCTGGCATTGGTTTATTTGTCTGTTTGTCTGTTAGCAGGATCGCTAAAAAAATTATGAATGTATTTTGCTGAATTTTTTTGGGAGGGCTAGAGTATGGCCCAAAGAACATTCCATTAGATTTTCATGGTGATCTGGATCATCATCCGGATCCAGGAATTTTTTGTTTGTTTGTCCACACGATAACTCCAAAAGTACTCAAATAAATTTCAATGAAATTTTGTGACCGAGTGGGCCTTGGACAGAGAAAGAATTGAGTACATTTTTGGGCTGTTCCGGATCCTGCAATGCCATTGGCGTAGGTATGCGCTCTCTGAATACTTTCTGGTTCTTTATGTACTTTTATATTCTACTGACGATTTTATTGAGCATGGGATAGACGTTTCAAACTAGAAGTTTTAGATCTACCCTT
>JAGKTI010035474.1:0-11251 GCA_018397915.1 Birgus latro | reverse complement strand
CAGTCAACCCGGACACACCTGCCGCCTTCCCCACCCGCATCCTGCCTGTTGCCTCACTCACAGTAGCAGCGTCAATCAAAGGCCAAGGCCCAAACACTGGATCACCTGGCTCCAAACCTTCCCTACCCCAATCAAACTCCTCATTCAACAACCGGCTATAATGCTCTCTCCATGCATCTTTAATATCCTCACTGTTTACCTCTACCCTTCCTTCATCATTCTTCACACACTGCTCGCCTACAATGTCCCCATTATCTCTCTTCACCTGATTTGCCACCCTAAAAACCATATTTTTCCTTCCTTCATGATTTAGATTATCAAGTAAAAGTCTCTGTGACTCAGACTTCGCCCTGTATACCTCTCTTCTAGCCCTGCGCTTGGCAGCCAAGTACTCCTCCCTGTTACCACCCTTCTTCCATTCCCGAAAAAGCCTTCTTTTCTCCTTAACTGCAGCTTCTACACCCTCATCCCACCACCAAGTTACTTTATGTCTTGGTGGGCCTCTTGTCCAGCCGCATATTGCATCGGTAACTCTCAAGAGGTTGTTCTTAAGGGCTCTATACTGTTCATTAACGTCTCTATCTATGGCTTCCTGTTCAGCCACCACTCTCCTCATCTCACTATAGAAGGCATCCCTTACTGATTGGTTTCCCAGCTTCCATATTTTCTTCCTAGGTACATATGTCCTCCTCATCATTCATTCCTTAAGCACCATGTCACAAATCAACAGTTTGTGCTGCTGCACACACTCCTCGCTTCCTACAACTTTAACATCCCTCACCAATCTCCTATCAACCCTCCTGACCAGAAAATAATCTATCTGACTACTATTTCCCCCGGACTCGTACGTAATCAATCTACTCACTCTTTCTAAAATGTGTGTTGCACACAATCATGTCCATAGCCTCCCCAAACTCGAGTATTCTTTCCCCTTCCGCATTCCTCACACCATATGCACATCCTCCATGGACTCCTTCATAACCTTGAGCTGCTTCACCAACATGACCATTTAAATCCCCTCCCAGAACCACTACCTCATCATCACCCATACCACTTACTACACGTATTAAATAATCCCAAAATCTATCCTTGTCTGCGTCATCCAATCCTACCTGTGGAGCATATGCTGATATAACTGAAATCATCACCTGTCTGATCAAAATTTTCACTACTATTATCCTATCACTTACTCTCATGACATTCATAACATACTCCACCCATTTCTCCGCAACCAACACACCCACACCCCCATATCCGTCAGTTCCCCCCTGCCAAAACAGCTTATAGTAGCAATCCTTCCCAGCAATCTTTCTGGCTGATCCACCCCTGTACCGGACTTCCTGCAAACAAGCCACATCCACCCACCTCCTACTAAATGCCTCAACAACTTCCCCTGCTCTTCCCCTCAAACTTCCCACATTCCACGAACCCACCCTAAACCCCCTGGGTGATTTGCTGTCCTCAGGCTTGCTTTGATGCATATATTTGTACTTGGTCATAGTCGGTAAGATAAAGGGGGGTAAACATCCAAAGGCCCAGCCGATTGCACAGTCCTAGGTCCAGGCAGTGGATCTGGGACCCCTAGCCCACCAGCTTACTAGTGGCTGTGGTAGTGGCCTCGGGGCACCCTGCCAGGACAGCTGCAGGGACACCCTCCAAGCGCACCTTAGCACTGCAACTGCCCCGCCATTATACACCCACTGATAGGGCACCCTCCTGGGGCGCTACTCCCAGGTTCGGGCCCCTCTCTATTGAGCGGAAGTGGCAGCCTGGGAACCGCAATGCCCTGTACCCTCTAGCACAGGTTCGAGCCCCATCTCACCCCGGACCCGTGATCTATGCCGGCGGAACCCCTGTCAAGCCTCCCCCCGAAAGTCCGCCACTAGGTAGCGGGGGCAAAATTTTCTGGCCACATGCCCTTGCTGGCGTCAACCCCTGTAACATAGTGGGATACGTTGTGTGATCTGTAAAGTGCATGTGGCGTAGTGCATATGATAGTTAGAGGAAATGTTTGGGAGAGCATGCTGGTCTACTCTCCATGTTACTGTCACACTGAAAAGGTCAGCAAAGGAGGGTGATTAGGTAGCTAGTGAAAGGAGCTCCAGCTCCCCCTATCACCAGCATTCCATTCCCCTCGGGAGTACAACCCTGTTCGGCCCGTGCTACAGCCTCCTCCTACAAGTTAGTTGTTTTTACGGGGTGGGGCACTAACCCACCACCAACCCTTTTAGTTGCCTCTTACGACAAGCAGGGATACTGGGGGAAAATTCTTGAAAAAAATCCCTACCCCCAGGTAGCCGCACCTGTCACGTCCCTGCAGCCCAAGGCCACTGACAGCACAACCTTAACATCAGAGGATGTTCAAACCTCTCAGCGCAAAGATTCCATGTGGTCCCAAGTAGTTTACTTCCTCGAATCAGGAGATGCCTTGACCTTATCTACTCTACCAGTACCACTAGATGAGTTCATACTACAAGATGGTCTCTTGTACAGAAAAACATTCTTTACAGGGAAAGATTTGCCCAACAAAGAAGTACACCAACTCGTTGTCCCAACTGACCTGATATCTGCGGTCCGTCACATCGTTCATGATACACCTCACGCATCCCATCCAGGTGAAGACCGATGCTTGCCCCAAGCACGTCTCGAGTACTATTGGCCAATCATGTGTCGCGATATCAATGCGCACTGTGACTCTTGCATCTCGTGCCACCGCCACAAAGGTTCCACCGGCTTACCTGCACCGCTCTTACAATACCCAATTCCATCACGCCCATGGGAAACAGCTTCCATCGATCTTCTAAAACTCCCTCTTACAGAATCAGGCGCAGAGTATTTGTTTGTAGCAGTCGACCACTTCTCACGTTACTGTGTCCTCGTACCCCTCTCAGATAAGACCACGAAGAGTGTTGCACGTGCCTTCGTAGACCATATAATTTGACCGTTCAGTACACCACATACCATCCTCACTGACAACGGTACTGAGTTCAACAAAAGTCTCCTGGAGGAGATCTGTCGCCGCTTTAAAATTAATAAATGCAATGTCGTGCCTAACCATCCAACTTCCAATGGTCTTGTAGAGTGCCACAATAGGAAAATCTTAGAGTGCCTCAGACACCTAGGCTCCCATAGTTCGTCATGAGAAGACTGGATTCCCCATGTAGCATCCTCAATCAATAGCTCCATCAATGCTTCCATTGGCAAATCTCCCTTCTTTGTCCTCTTTGGTTTTGACAAACACCTTGTCACGAATCTTCTACATCGTGAAATTATGTATCGTAAATCGTGACATCGAGTGATTTGTAGGAACGATGAATAGTTCTGAAATCCGTGAGAATTCACCATTCTCTTAACCATCAACTCGTGTACTTATATTTGCATCAAATTTTCACAACTTTCGTCATTCTTTCGCGAATGATTGTCTTTAAGTACAGACAGTGCATTCCTCTGTGCGATAATTTCCAAACTGTCATTTCTTTGCATTTGGCTCCTTGGCCGTTAGTTGGCCACGCCTCTTTCACACATCCCTTACGTTGGACACTCAAACACAGTCAGTCGTCCCTTAGCAGTCACGAAGAGCGGGTTTGCTATACCCAACACGGATAGATTTCTTCTAGTGATCTCCAACATCCTGCAGTATTGGCGTTTTCCCGAATCTTCCACCAACCTGGTGATCGACTATAGCAGCGGTGGTCTCATCTCTACTGATTAGTATTTCTTTTGTTTTTCCTAGGCTTAAGGCTATTTAGCTATTTGTCTGAGTGCATTTTTGTTTTTCCTAGGCTTAAGGCTATTTAGCTATTTGTCTGAGTGCTTGAGTGAGTGCATTTCCCTGTCTGATTTTGAATAGATTCATGTAACGTAAATATATTTTCTTGTAATTAATAAATTTACAGTTCGTTTTCTTAAGCTTTGTTAAATGTAACAGTCGTGTTTGATTTCCCCACAGATTTAGTACACTTTTGCTACTCCAAGTTAGCACAACACCTTATAATAATCACGACTGGTACTTAGGCCAGCTCTTGGTATTAATTCTTAAATCCGTTGTGCCAGCTAGGAGTTTGGCTCAGCCAAGATCCTGTTTATTATTATTATTATTATTATTTTTTTTTGAATGTTAAGGGATGAACTAACTTTCTCAGAGGCCAACAGTACAGTAATACAGCCCTCTTGAGCGTTTAGTCTCTGCTGTGTACTGTTGAGAAAATCTATAAATTCTTGACTCCAGAGAATTGGCGAAGTAAGCCAGCATAAAAGTGAAATCACCACTTTGATTTCACGAGTCGATTCTCTCGTGATAATCAACTCGATAGTTATTCCTAGTGTCCATAGACTCATTTTCATTTCCCTCCTGACACACCTACCATACACCCTGTTATCCTCAAAAGCCAGACTCCATCTATAACATGGATGATTACGTCAAAGTAAAACTGGCCAACTTCCAAACAATCCATCAGTATGTTACATCCAATCTCGCTTCATCTAAGGAGGACATGATACAACGCCAACATAAATCTGCCTCTCCTATCACTATCAACATCAGTGATCTAGTCTTTGCCCATTCCCATACGCGCACCTCTAAATTGGATGACAAATTTACTGGCCCCAATCGTGTACTGAATAAACAAGCCAACAAGTTCCACATCCAAGACCTCTTCACTACAGACACCAAGTGGGTCCAAGCTGACGATCTAAAACGTGCAACACGAGGCCTAGTGTTGGAAGAATCACTTGCACAACCTACTGCTGTCCTTCCTACTCTACAAATCCCTCAATCAACCCCATCTCCACCTACACCTACTCATTCATCAACCGATCAATATCGATCCAAACTGCGTTCCGCCCATCAACCTCTCCACGAACTCTCCCGTTAATTCTAACCTAATCTTCTAGGTATGATGTTAGCGGTCTACCTGCTGGCAGTGCTGACCCTCCTAGGGTCTGGGTCCTTTAAGAACAATGGTGGAGTACGTCCAGGGGCCTTGGTCGGCTCAGGAGGCAAGGTAATGCTCATCGAAGATGTAGTCTCCCTGCGCTACGATCTTGCGCCCCTGGCCAACATAGCCATCGCCCTGTCTGCCTACGTGCACCAGTTCCACAAAATCAAGACCCACCTCACAGCCCTCATGGGGAAATAACCCAAATCAGTATTTATATCATCTTTTCCTCCCACTCTCCTGGCAGTTGCAATTCATTTCTGGTAAATTCACTGAGCTCAATGACACATTCCCCATTCAGCCACCCGTAGGTCGTTCTCGTGTGAAACGAGGTCTCTTTGACCTCGGAGGTGAGATTCTAAGCAGCTTGTTTGGCGTAGCTACAGCCCGTAACCTTTCCGGCTTCAAATATGACCAAGCTCATTTAGCTTCAGCCCTAGAATCTCAACGCCGAGTCATCAAGGTCCAACACACTATGTTACAGAAGATTACAACCCACCTAAATGAAGTAACTTACACTCTGAACAACTTCACTGACATCTTAAAACAACACCTCTCAAATCTCAACGTTATTTCTCAGTTCTTTTATCTCAAACTCAACATGGATAATCTCCAACTAGCCACTGACTCTCTATTTTCTAAGGTCACTACCTTGGTTCGTATCCTAGTCGATGCTATTAATGGACGTGCCACTGCAGACTTAGTACCTATCTCAGCTCTCCGCTGTGTATTAGAATGGGCTCACTCTACTTTCGGTTTATACCCAGTACTCCCTTACTCCTCTCTCGAATATTACTCTCCAGTTCTCGAGGCCACTCTTCTCACCAAATACGTCGTCGTCCAAATCCGTCTACGTTCTGACATCACCTCCAACCTTTTCCACATTATTCCCCTCCCCTTCTGATACAACAACTCCTTATTGCAAGTCTCTGTTCCTTCAGAATATTTCCTCCTCTCACATGACCATCTTTCAGTTGCCTTCCTTTCTACCACAGACCTCCAGCAATGTTCCTCCCTCACCCCTACCTCTCGTCTCTGTGCTGCCCACCTTTTCACTATCTTCCCTAGCAGCACTACACCCTGTGAGTCTGCTTTAGTTCGTAACCATTCCATATACTCGGCCTGTTCCTTTGTTCCAGCTCCTGTACTCCCAGTCCACCATGCTCACATCAACCACGTCCAGTACTTCTTCTTTACTGTTTCCATCTCTGTCACCATCGTGTGTCCTGGTACTTCGATCCGCTCCATACCTGCTAGTGGTATCTACAAAGCACCGGACTATTGTACCGTCAAATCAGAGTCAGTCATCACTTACGCCACTCGCTATCACCAATCAGTCCGTAAACACTCCTATGACATCTTCCAACCAATTGACATGCCTTCCAACCTGCCATCTACTAACATTACCGTTATCTCCCCCAACATGTGTATACTAACATTCCTCAATGACAGTGACTTCATTATGGATCAATTTTCTCTGGCCTTCAGCCGTTCATGGGTTCATCCAACCGTTGTGTTTCCCCCTGTGGTCATCTCTTTCATAGGTTTTCTCCTCGTCCTCTGTGCAGTGCACTGTTGCATCCGGAAAATGGAACACAGACTACAGGAAATCAGAATCGCTACTGGCATAGTACGCCCTACCCAAGACATTGAAACTACCCGTCCTTAGTGCCCTCGCATTCAGTGACCACCAATGCCACCTGATAAGTAACAAACTGTGGACTGAAAAAGTACCACCAGCAAATGTTGGCATATCTCTGATACAGTAATGTGTCACATATAGAAACTAACAGAAAAAAAAAAATGGAAAGACATGTGTACCCTATTCCACAAGAGTTATCTACAGCACTTATATAGATATAAGAACATGCGTGAACGCATACTCTATTTACTCCTTCTGTCATATATCAACAAGACTCCTTGTGTATCTTTTATCAACATACCTCCCCTTGTAACAATGTATATCCCTAGCTTACATCCCCTTGACATGGCCATGTCCTCCCTCCGACCCCTGTATCATACTTACTCCCTACCATCCCCTGTATCATAATCCCTCCCTCCCACCCTTGTATCATACTTGCCCCTTGTACAAATCTCCCACCTACCTTAGTCATATGAACCACCCCATATAACTCCTCTCTAGTGTCAGGAGACACCATCTCAACCACCCGGGGGAGTATTGTACCATTCCCGTTATATGTATGTATTATGCCCGTTATGTATATGTATATATGTCCCCCCACCACTGTGTGCCCCAACTGTATCCTAGAACTGCAGACGTCATCAGGCATTCCCAGGCTTGACCAGCCAACTCGAACCATATGTACAAGCAGTCAAGGGATAACTCTGAGATGGACAGCTACTACGGCTCTGTGCTCCACAATTAAAGGCCGTAAACGGCTACTCCAGGACTTTCCTTCCACCATCAAGAGGGTGTAACAAACAATTATATTAGGTTAAAGTGACTTTGATTAATGTACTAAGCCCACAGAAAAATGCAAAAAATTGAAGAGGTAATTTATACATTTCCCCCAATTTACAATGTACAATGCCAGCTGTATGCAAAAATTTGTGATTAGTTTCAACACATTCCTTACTTATAATCATCTTCATATACATTCAATCACCTGTGAAACCTAAATCCTTGGCCACAGATATAGTGTCAATCCTAAGTGTGTCAAAGATACAAATTTTCAAATAACTGGTACTGTAAATTGGGGGAAACAGGCTAATCAGCTTTATATGCAGCAACTAAGACTTTACTAGACGCTGATTCTGTCATTTTCAGTGAATTAAAGCTCTCAAGTACAGTACAATGACACCTTTTTATGTTATTCCCGCTACTGTCATTCGGCTTTGGAGAAACTTTAAAAACTAAGGCACGTTATAGCCTTTTTTTATTCATCATCATCATCATGATCTAACCCAGTGTCGCCCTATGAAAAGTGTAGGAGCCCAGGGCTAAGCAAGTTGGTCCTGACATTTAAGATGAGAGTGACCAGCCTCACTCATCCCTGTGTGGCATTACATGCAAGGGTAATAAACCCCAACCACCCCTTGGATATAAACCTGCACTGGCTCAATCTGGCAGGAGCACCTTAATTACCCACTAAACCACCAGGTGTCATAATCTGGTTATATGGTTACCACCCAGCATAGTAAATGGTTTGCTGGTATCACTCAGAGCAGAGTCACCCGTAGACAGAGGGAAGAGGACAGAATGAAGGAAAGAAAGACAGAAGAGGAAGGAAGGAAAGAAGGAAGGAAGAGAGGAATGGGCAATCACCCAAGAGCAGCACTATATAGAGTGAGTGGATAGTGAGAGCCCCCCCACCTACCACCAAACATTTACCAAGGACAGTAATCCCTTGGTTATCATGCATAATTGGTACTGAACATGGCGCAAGGAAACAAAAATACATGATAACGAATACACAGAAACTATGGGATTTATCCTAAATGATATCATGCACCCCAAAAACAGGGTGAAATTTTCCATTTTAGAACATTTTAGATCCATTAAATACATATTTACTGTTATGGTAAGTACTGGAAACACACACAGGTTAACAGAAAGTGATGAAAAGGGCAAACAAAGCTGAAAAAGGAGGCAACTCACTCTTATCAGATGGAAGGGATGCTAAGCGTTTGGAACCGAAGACATGGGTCAGCTTGAAGTTCAGATCTGTCAGCAAAAACTCTGCCTGGGGTAGTGTCAGGTGCATGTCACTCTGTCAGCGAATATACAGAAAATTCTGACTATATGTTCCTTTTAATGTTCTTTTCTGCAATTAGCCTACAGTAATTTACAGAAAAACTGCCTATTCAAGTTCCACTGCTATCCATACAGCTGATCTGTCAGTTTCCCCAACATACCATCATCAAACAACATATACTACTTTTCCTATCAAGGCATGCCATATGACCAAGAAATAATGTAACATCAGGGTATATGCTGCTGAACTGTACGTAGGGATAAATAATGTGTACTGTATTCCTTTCTGATCTACATAATGTGCTTCCATTCATCCATCTATCATCCAATCCTATGTCGCCCCACAGAGGAGCATAGGAGCCCGGGGCTAGGCAAGTTGGTTCTGACATTTAAGATGAGAGTGACCAGCCTCACTCAACCCTGAGTGGCATTACACCTGACCCTCGGCTATCACGCCTAATTGGTGCCGCCATGGCTGCGCTATAGCTGAAAACGCGATAGCCAAATTGAAAAACTTATGGTAATAATTCTAATTGGTGTCATAACCTCAATATTTACCCCTAAGATACCCTTTTTGTACCACATAATAACATATAATGGTCTAAAAATGAGCATGCAAATTAAAAATACAGTAATCCCTCCACTGTCCGACATAATAGAGCCAAATGCATGTCCGGATATTGGTCTTGTCCAGATATTGGCCCTGAAGCTCCAGCACTGGTCATTTATGACCCCAACCTAACCTAACCTAAATCAGAAAACCACCTACCTACCTCCCTACTGGACATGCATAGCACTTATTTAAGTCCCCTTTCACATAAATAATGCACACAAAGCATGAATTAACTGAATTTTAACCAAAAAATTATGATTTAGAGGTGAGTAAGGCATAGGTGGGTGTTAGCGTCGAAGTGGTGACATGTAGAGGTGTATGGTATGTAGGAGGACGGCTGGGCCTTGATAGCAGGCTGTAAAGCCTATGCCCAGAGTCGGACAAAAAAAAAAAAAAAAAAAAAAAAAAAAAAAAAAGGTGCTCGCAACTTGCCAGCAAGTGTAAGTAAGTATCAGACATGGAAATCACTATGAAAATCACTCTTTCTCACACCATATGCATTAAATAATGGACACAAAGCATGAATTCATTGAATTTTAACCCAAAAATGATGATTTTGAGGTAAGTAAGGCATAGATGTTCATGAGTTGGCAGCTTAGTGTAAATAAGTATCGGACGTGGCAATCACTATGAAAATCATCATTTCTCACATCTTATCCACTAAAATATAGGATACAAAGCATCAAATAAATAAAATGTTACCAGAAAAAGAGTTAGGTATGGCAAAGGTGTTCACTGTTCACCAACAGCACCAGTCATTCTTGACCCTAACCTAACCTAACCTAAATCAGAAAACCACCTACCTACCTCCCTCCTGGACATGCATAGCACTTAATTAAGACCCCTTTCACATAAATAATTGGCACAAAGCATGAATTAATCGAATTTTAACCCAAAAATGATGATTTTGAGGTGAGTAAGGCAGACATGATTATTACTGAGAAAATCACCTTTTCACAGCCTATGCACTCAAATATAGGACATAAAGCATGAAGTAAATGAAATGTAACCAGAAAAATTATGATTTAGAGGTGTGTGGGGCAAAAATGCTCACCAGTTGACTAGATAGTGAACATATGTAAGAGACATGGTAATCACTGAGAAAATCACCTCTTTCACAGCCTGTGCACTCAAATATGGGACACAAAGCATGAAGTAAATAAAATGTAACCAGAGAATGAAGATTTAGAAGTGATTATGGAAAATATTTAGCAGTTGACAATGTTTACTTACAGTCCATGATTGTTGTTTACCCTCATCTCTAAGGTTTTTACAGTGGTCATAATTGCTCTTGAAGCATGTCCAGTAATCCAGTGTTTAACTACACTTAATCCTTAGCACTGTGACTTCTGATTATTTAAACAAGAACGAAAATACCACAAACGAGCGGACAGCCATCCACTGTTCACGCGAATTGAGACAGAACTAGTAGGAGGGAGATTGAGCGGGAAAGGAGCTAGTCGACGCGGGCGGGAAATTCAAACTGACGCGGTCGGATTTTTCCCCCCCCTCCCAATTTGGGGGTTTTGGCCATCAGCCCACGATGTCCGAATAGTGAGGTGTCCGGATAATGGACGTCTGGATAGTAGAGAGATTACTACTGTACTATCTATTGCCAGATGCCATAATCCATTAAGGGGTGGCCATTTGACTTATTTGTTTTACGGGGAAGGTTAATAAAAACAGAACTTACTATCCCTCTAGATGGCGGTCTAGCATCATGCATATTTTCACTAGGAATAAGTTTCGGTGCTCATTAAAAAAAAAAATGCAGTGTGAAACTATTTTTGAAAGCCATTAGTCATCACCAATAAAGGAAAAAAAAAAAAGGCTATAAAGAAGTCATCAAGAAGGACTGATGTTTTCGGGGCATTTCGCCTCAAGTCAAATTCCCCGTCACAACAATAACGAGAATTCGCTGTCATTAATGAAGACAGCTATGGGTGATCTATCTATCTATTACCAGATGCCATAATCCCATAAGGG
>JAGKTI010035472.1:385-11251 GCA_018397915.1 Birgus latro | reverse complement strand
GCAAACCTAATGTCTGACTTGGCTAATATCTTTGATGCATTAAAAACAACAAGATTATTTTTACTGCAGTCAAAGATATTAGCCAAGTCAGACATTAGGTTTGCCATAGCCTCATCCCTTGTTTGTTGAAGTAACTGCTGAGATGGACGTTGCGTTCTGAAACGACGCTATTTTGGTGAGAAAGAGACTAATAGAATATGGGGAAACTACCTTCGACCAGAGAAAGAGTATATTTGTAAGGCACTGGTACAAGTGTTGTCATCAGCAAGTTTATAATACATTAGAGTTTTTTTTTTCCAGGATCATAACCTCAAAAACTTCATCCTTCTCATTTCAGAAAGCTAGGACATAATGGACAGAAAAAAAAAAAAAGTAAAAACTGGAGTGTACGGGCAGTGAGAAATACAGACTGAGGAAGACAGTGCTGAACTGATGAGCTGTGTAAATGAAAAACTGAAAGTTCTAATGACTTTTGCATTAGAGAGTTGGACATAAAGAGGTCAGGGTACATAACTAGACGGGTGCCGTGTACCCATCGTGTGTATGAGATAGGAATGCAAGGTTACAGGAGAATACTGACAGACAAAGTTTGGTATAGGGTGAACCGATGCAATATTAAACAAAAACTTACCAACTAATGTATTATTATATTGCATACTAGCAGCGGTACCCGGCATTGCAAGGCCAAAAAAAGCAAACACTCTAATCCTATTTGTTCTAGTTCAATCTTTCTTTCTACTCCAGAAAGACCATGTACCTCCTACGTTCTTGAAGAGGGATAATTAGAGGTCCAGGAACGTTCTGTTTCAGTTTCCGCAGACCAACGCACAGTAGTTGTGCCACGTGTTTACCGGTACCAGTGTCCTCAAATGACCTCCGATTGGTGACCTCAAATGATCTCGGAGGTCAACCTCACATAGCCTTTGTCCGAACTGGAGGTCATGTGAATCCCCATGCCAAAAATTGGTCTGCTGGCTCCAGTCATTCCAGCATGTATTACCAGTGACCTCAAATGACCTCGGAGGTCAACCTCACATAGCTCCTGTCCGAACTGTAGGTCATGTGATTCTCCATGCCAAAAACTCGGCTGCTGGGTCCAGTCATTCGAGCGTGTATTACCAGTGACCTCAAATGACCTCCGACTAGTGACCTCAAATAACCTTGGTCAACCTTCGAACTCGAGCTCAGTGAGTCTCCACGCTAAAAATTCGGCTGCAGGAGTACCCGGCGTTGCCCGAACCAAAAAGACAAACACACTACCATTGATCTCGAATGACCCAGATCTGAATTTTGACCCCCCTAAAACCATCCTTGCATCACCTTGATACAGAATATGTATATGGGTCTGGGGGGTCTCTGGCCCTTGGTTTGAGCGTGATTGAAGGACATCACTGCTCATTTATGTACAGTAATCACTTTAAGACCTAGATGTCTAAGTTTCGGACACCCTAAGTCCCGAACATTTTCAGATGGCGTCCTTAGACACCAAAAATGGCCTAAAAACGTTTAAAAGAAAAAAAAAAAAAAAAAGCCGACGTGTTCATCCCTACTTTAAATTTGCCATACACGGTGATGCTCCCATGTGTTTTGGTGCATAGTTCCTTTGATGTCCGGTAGAGCCACCCTGCCTCCTCCCCGTTTCCTGCCTACCCACTGTCATGACTGCATGCTCGTTGCCATGGCTGTCCACGTGCTTGCTTTTGTGGTGGTGCCCTACCTGCTGCAGGCACTGCTGTTCCTCTGCTGCCTCTTCCTCATGTGTGTGATGATGGCCCTGCCAACCGAGAAGAGGAAATGAGTGGTCCTGACTCTGGAGAAGAAGTGGGAGATACTGGAGAAGATGGATGCAGGATGGTTGACCTCCTGCATCCTCCGAGAATTCAACCTGGCCCTCTCCACCTTGTTCGACATCAAGAAATTCCTCGCCAAACTCATCCAGTACACAGCAGACTTCTCATCGAAGATCAAACTCAACATGCAAAGGAAGATTACGTACCATCCCAGGTTTGCAGACGTCGACCGTTCCACGCACGTCAACAACGTGCTGCTGGTGTGCTGGTGCATGGCATGGAGCTGAAAGCTACTGCTGAGAAGTCTGCAAGGTTACACGACACCCCAGACTTCAAGGCATCCGAGGGTTGGCTCTTCGCTTTCAAGCTATGGCATGGACTTATTAACCGTAAGCTTTGACATCAATGAGGAGGCATTAGAGGAGTTTCGGCAGAAGGTGATGGACTTGATCGACAAGGAGGGCCTCGCTCTCGGTCAAGTCTATAGTGCTGACGAAACTGGTCTATCTTATCGTTCACTGCCCACGAACACCCTAGCAGAGGAGACAGAAAAGCAGGTACCTGGACGGAAGCTTTCCAAGCAACAGATCTGCTTTGTGTTGTGCCAGTGCTAATGGCATGCACCGGTTCAAGCCAAGCAAAGTAGCCTTGGTGCCTCTGTGAGTTAATGGATGTCCTTCCTGCTGTGTGGTACCATTTTGTGAAGGCTTGGTTCTCAGCCAAGATCTTCAAAGACTAGTTTCACCATTACTTGGTCAAGGAAGTCATCCATTTTCAGATGAAGACACTGGGAATCCCTCACGCCCATGTAAAGGCTCTCCTTCTGGACAATACACCTGCGCATCCATCTGACAAGGAGTTGGTGGCTGAGAATGGCCACATTAGGTGCTTGTCCATGCCACCTAATACTACTGCTCTCATCCAACCAATGGACCAAAGAGTGATCGTGGCTACGAAGAGTTTGTACTATCGGAAGTTCCTGGACGAGGTGATGGTTGTTCTCGAGGACTAGGATGAGCCCAGGGAGGGACAGGTCACGTGAGGCCAGTGGACTTTCGAAAAACTTTGCTGCTGTGACCTTAAGTCAGCCATCTACAACTGGGCCAGTGCAGGGAGGGAAGACTCTGTCTGGACTCTGGAAAGTGGTTGGTCTCGTCTGCTTCTCGGAGCTGATTTAGTGCACGACTTTCTAGGTTTTTACGTGGATGACTTCCATATGCATCATCATGCAGCTGGCGATGAGGTGGATGTGGACGAAGTGCGTGAGTGCCTGGATGATGATGAGGGCAATCCAGGGTATCAGATCATGTCTGATATCGAGATCGCATCTTCAGTTGCAGGTCCAAGTACCCAGCTTGAAGATTCCGACGAGGACAACGATGATGATGCGGATTTCCCTCAGCGCACCTCTATTCCAACCATCCCCAAGCTGGGAGGACATTGAGTTCGTTCTCGACTACCTGGAACACCTGGACTGTGACAGGGAGTTGGTGCCCCTGGGACTTGTGGATAGCCCATCACCACATCCCAGTGATGAGCCCCTAAGTCGCCTGCAACACCTACTGCCTGGCTCTGACAGTGACTAAACAGCAAAAACTTGTCACTAGACCACATGGAAATTTACAGTGATGTGGACTATTAACAACAGGATGTGCAATGTTAAGAAATAAGAATTCAGAGTGCAAAGGATTAAGTGCAGAGTGCAGCACGCGTGTTTCAGGTGCAACAGAATGTGTAGTGTAAAGAAATTGTAATTCATAGTGCAAAGGATTAAGTGTAGTGCAAGTGAAGACAGAATGTGCAGTGTTAAACAATTACAGTATAATTCACAGTGCAAAGGATTAAGTGCAGTGCAACACTGAATCACTGTACTTGCTTCAAGTCACCTTCACCACTGTCAAAGCCAGAGGAGGTGGGTTAATCTTCGCGACGGCCACAGACGTGTCGTAGGTACCCTGGACACTGATAAATACTTTCTTTACTCACTTCTGATTTCACATTCTCTGGTTCTTTTTCATTTATTTCATGGTTTCTGTCCCTTATTTGTATGAATAGAGTCTTAAATAGGTTCTGTGCATGTCCGGTAGAGAGTTATTTAGGTGGCTTTCAAAGTTAGGTTCGGTTGGAGTTTATAAGTCCAGGAGTATTTTCCCAAGTCCCGGACAAAATCAAGTTCCGGACATTGCTTGGGCTCTATTACGTTGGGTCTTGGAGGGATTACTGTATATAGATACAGTATGTGGCAACACACTATTTCCAACAACTCCTCTCCCCACCTCCACATGACCCTCCTTATCCACAGCCCATTTCCTGCACTGTTACAAAGAAAAACAATTTACTGTCTCACTCCATGACCACTGAGGTGTAGTGCACAGAAAATTCACAGAAAATGTTATATAAAAACAGATTCAATTGTCAACCATTATGTAAGCTAAACACACTTGGGGACCCCTGAGGGAGACGAATTAAGGCCTTTAGGCTATCCATAACCCAAGCTGTGTAAACGTCGAACATGGGTTCAGCTCTCATATAGCATTCTTGAGTAAATAATAGGCAAACAATCATCAGCTAAAACTACTAACTGAGACATTTTGTAGGCTATGTATTGATTACAACCAGTAGGTGCAAATGTTAATAGCCTGAATTCATTAAAATTTGGCACTCAGAGTCTGAATGAATATTGCAAATGATCCATTTCCCTCTTCTTCTTCTTCTTCTTCGTTTTTTTTTTAATATTCTGAAATGGAACCAGCCAGCACCTGCCTAACCATTCTCCTGCTGCGTGTTTTCTAAGGAGTTTATATGAGAGTTCATCGTGACAGACGAAGGTTAGTATATGTGTTATTTTGTGAGTCAGTGAGTATGAAGTGCCATATATTTTAGTGTAGTATAAATTAGTATAAGCTAGTATTGTAAGTATAATCTTAAGCTTAGGTACTGTTGTAAATTTAGTCTGTATAGTTCAGTTTTAGCCGTTAAGTCCTATTTTTAAGTTTAGTCTTAGTTGTTATTCATAATGTGAGTATTATTTAAATAATGATAGGACTAAATCGCGAATTGGTACGAATGCGATTGACTTTTCTACATATTGACTAGCCGTTCCTAACGAAGGCATATAACCGCGTAAGTTTTAGGAGGAATTAACAATCGCGTATGTCTTCCTTCATACTCTGTTCTAGAGATTTCCATGACTGTGTTAATGGTGCTCCCCTTTGGGACTATATAGTGGTGAATTGCGAGTTGTCTGAGTTATGATTGTTGATAACAGTCGTTTGAGAAGCCCAAAGTTTATGTTATTGGCGTCGCGTTGCCAGTCATTGTAAGCCCATAGACAGGCGTGGAGATTGATTGCTCTGATTCTTATTTGTTTTGGCTTCGTTATAATTAAAGTTCCTGTACGCCTATCACAAAAAATTTAAACATCGTAAGTAATTATTTGCGTGTGTCGAGTGCAAACGTATTTTTCGTATTCTTTGGAAATCTTAGAAGAGACGTTAATATTGCAAGGTAATCAGTTAAAATTTTAGCCAATTCCCGATACTGTGATAATCAAGTATACAAGACATGGAGCAGCGCCAAACTGCCAGATTGCTGCTGCTCTTCCTATCGTTCACAGGTTAATGCTGATCTTCCCTCCTCCTCCTCTTTCTTACTCGTGTAATATAGGTCCTCACATGTGTTAGTGAGTTAAATTGGTGACATTTCCCCTGATCCCTCTTGTATTGAGTAATGACATCGCTGCTGCTCTTCCTATCGTTCACAGGTCGAGCTTTCTAGCCACTGCCTAACGTCTGTTTACACTAAATCCCCTCCGCCCCGCTTTCTTAGTTCACGTAATCCAAGAGTATATCAGCTGGTCCATTTGCATACTGTGTCTAGTTTGTATCTAATCTTTGAGTTATTGTATATATTTAGTCTTAAGAGTATTTTTTTTGTGGTAATTTTTCTTAGGTTTCTTCCCAAAGAGTCTGTCAGAAATCGAGGGATTATTATATAATCCATGTGTATCAGATCATTTTGAATATTGATTTAGTTTACGAAGTTTCATATTCCTGGAGATACAGATCTTGATTATACTTTGTCTGCTTGTTCATTCACAGTTCGAAGAGTAATCTGTCTTTCAGTTCTTAATACTTAGTAAATCTTAGGTTGTCATTTCGAGTGTTTAAATTTCGCTATGCTCTAAGGAGTCGTACAAACGAGACTGAGTGGCCCGCAAAGGATACTAATATCTACCTGCTCACGCACTATCAAATAAGATCACTCTACCGCACTCCCATAATCTCTAAAGTGACAATAAGATCACGCTACCCCACTTCCCATAATCTCTAAAGTGTCAGTAAGATCACGCTACCCCATTTCCCATAATCTCTCTAAGTTCTGATCGTTAGACTGGCGACAAATCTCCATCTTTACAAGTAGTCTTAGGTTATAAATTAGGGAAAATCGTGAGGAAATTAATGTGATAAGTTGAAAGGTTGGGGGAGGGAGACTATGAAGAGTGCCTAGGCAGTGCGTGTAGAGGAAGTGGAAGCAAAAGTGTCAGGCAAGGTAGGCAACTTAGAGTCTAGGCTAGTTAAGGCTGAGACCAGGACATGTTAATGATGGCATCCAGTCAGTCACAGAAGGGTGCAAGCTAAGTAGCACTGTTAGGAATGTATTATATATACTTTCCCTGTCCATCAAGATGAAGTACACGATGTTCCTAGCCTCATATTTCTCAGGGATTTGTTGATCAGGCATCAGAAGAAGCTTTGTACTAAAGATTCCATGAGGAAACGTTTTTGTTTTCCTGGGTGTCGGATACAGAATGTGACTGAGCGGGTTGATGACTTAGTCAGCAACACCTCAGAGGGCTCGGCCTTTGTTACTGCAGTAAGTGCTAATATTATTGATTCAGGCAGGTCAGAGGAGATACTTGGGAAGTATACAGACATTATTAGGAAGTTCAAGGAACACTGTAGGAAGTTAGATGTCTGTGACCTATAACCAAGATTTGACATAAGAGCTGTAATTCACAGTAGAATGACAGGAGTCAACAGTTGGCTAGTTGGTCTGTGTAGAAAGGAGGGTCTGATGTTTGGGACAATTTTTTATGGTAAAGGCACCCCTCCCTTCAAGAGGGAAGGGAAATCTAGGTCAGGGTAGGGCTGTATATGACAGTGGTAGGCATGCTTCAGGTAGAAATAAAGGGGATAGTTAATGGCATAGCTGTTAACGATCAACTCCCTGAGGCCAATGGTACTAGGGTAAGAGAGGTGAGGTCAGACCACAAGGTGGATCTAACCTCACCTCAGGTGCAAGTAAACAATCAGGTGACTTGTGGGAAGAGTGAGAGAGTCACATCAATGACTCATAAGAGTGTCACCATACTGAATGAAGATTTAAGATTATACAAGGCTAATTTCAGAGTGACCCACAGCACTGCTAGATCTAGCCGTACTACGAATATCATGTATATGATTTTTTTTCAAACTGAGACGAATTAATATCTTATGCAATTCCCGAAAATCCCGAAAAAATTATGATTACAGATTAGTTAAATCCTAGTGAAAAGCACCTTTTTTGAGAAGTATCGCTACAGAACTACCAAATATTTGAAAAATTGCGAATACACAAAATCGGAAGTGGTTTTAACATACTCTAATAAAAAAAAAAAACACACACAATACGGATCGGTGAATTGAATGTTGAAACATACGATTCTTTGCATGTCGAAATTTTCACCGAGAGTTATAAACCCATTATTTTTTTTCGGTTATATAAACAAACCAAACATGTTAGACGAAGAAAACTATTATTGTTACATGACGAAATTAATTCAGTCATAGAATACAACAACTGTGTTATTTATGGGCCTTTAAAAATCCAAATACTGACTGGAAAAATTCATGTGCAGGCAGCCTTCACCTACCCAAACTGGTCGAAAAGGTAGACGATGTACTTTTAAGGCAGGCAGTGAATACGACTCATGGCAGTATTATACACGACCTTACCCTTGCAACAGAAAGTGATCTAATAAATATATATGATGTTGCTCAAGAATTTGGCAACAGTGATCATAATCTCAGACTGGAAATTAACAATCTGTAAAACCAGTACACATAGCCTCTTAGTTCCTAATTAAAAAATGCTAAATTCTAGAATATGAGAAACGAAAATGCCAACACCAACAAGAAATATTTGCTAAAGGTGGTTGACGTCGAAGAAATGTGGGAAGTATTCACTGGCCTAATCGACTGATGTCAATCGAAGGAAAAATATATATACCGATAATTATCTAAAGAAATAATCACCATAATTATCCGTCCTGGATGTCAAAGAATATTGATGAATAATTAGTCACAAGAGAAGAGCATAAAAAATATTAACATATGAAATATTAACATACGAATCACGATGGAGGTACCGAATATTTCAAGTTACAGCGACAATGTACGAAAATTATTCGGAATATTAGACGAGACTATGAGACGAAAAGTTTCTCGTCAAGGAAGGTCAAAGCATGGTTTTCTTTTTTTTCATAATACGAGGAAGAGTATGAAAAATGTAAACGATAGCATAGGCCCTCCACTAAGCTTAGAAGGCGATGTCGTCCATGCTAATCAAACAGTAGCAACAATACTTAATAACTATTTCCATAGTGTTCTCACAAAAACATGTAATAAACGTCCACACTGAAAGTGTGGAAAGTGTTCGAGCGAGCGAGCGAGCGAGCAAGTCAGGCAGTGTTGAATATTGTCTCATACGGCTCATCATCTTCCTCTGATTTCCTGACCTGAAAATACTAAAAAGAACTTATTAGATTACGCCAACAATATTCCCTCACACTTCCTAAAACCAATAATCCTCTTGTAATATTTTTACGTCTAGAGCCAAACAGAAGGTATTATTTGTTTTGAAAAGGCAAAACCTTCTTGCTCTCAGCAATCGTGGGAAAATACTGCTGCGCTACTCGCGCAACCTTCGTCAGTTGCTTCTTGCTCAGCCGGCTGTTATGCTAAACTATCTGTCTATCTGCCAGTGTCTCCACTCCACCAACATGTGGTGCTCGGCAGAGATTGTATGTAGGGTGAGAAGTGCTTGTGAGTGTGATTGTTTGTGTTGTTGTGGCTTTGGACGTGTGCGTAGTCTGTGAACCAGGTGTAATCGGCCCGCCTTAAGGCGACTGGGTGCAAGCATACTAGTATGCGACACTGGTTCAAGGGGAGGCGGTAGCTCGATCGGTAGAGAGTTGGCTTGCAGTCCCGAGGGACCCAGGTTCGAATCCTCGCTGGGGCAGGGAACAGTTTAAGGATTTGAATTTCATTAAATCAGGCTTTACTGATCTACCAGGAGACCCGCCGACATGTCGTAAAAATAACCCCGCTAATACCAATACATCAGTCCTGTATGAGACAGCCCTAGCATGTATTCAATATGGACGGTGGGTGTTAGCGCCGAAGTGGTGACATGTAGAGGTGTATGGTATGTAGGAGGACGGCTGGGCCTTGATAGCAGGCTGTAAAGCCTATGCCCAGAGTCGGACACATAAAAAAAAAAAAAAAAAAACATCCCTTATGTCCGCCAAAGCGGTCAGTGGTTTGGTGAACGCTTCTCGAAGTTTTTACAACTCTGGCGGAAGGCGAACCCGCGTCCACCAGCGTGCGAGACGCACACTCTACCACTGAACCATAGAGGCCCTTACTTCTTGCGCAGCCGGCTGTTACACTAATCTGCCTTATAAAAAATCGTTTTCTCGATTTACGGAAAAACTATTGGGAATTACGGGTGGTCTATGAGATGAAAATAATGGAGGATTTTTATGCGATTTCCAAACTGGTGTCTATCTTTCTTGTAACTTCAAAATTGGCTGAGATTTTAAAAAAAGTTCGCTACTGTACTTCAGTTTTCCTCCCGACCGCGGCCCCCATATCTTGCTGATGCGATAAATCTTTCGCTCGGGTACATATGTCGGGGGTCCAAACTGTGAATAAATTTGGTGCTCTCGCTCGTTTCGCTCGCTCAAAAAATCAGATACCTTAAACGTTCCCATCCTTCAATCGGCTTTCTAAGGACAAGATGATAAGTTATCAATCAGCAGAGTGACAGGGCGTAAAGGTTAAATTATCTTCAGGACATCGACCCAAATGCATCAGCTGGCCCAAACGAAACATCTCATCACATTCTGCGTGAATGTCACAAACGGTTAGTCATAGCTATAACTAAATATTCAAGAAAACATTAACTGAATGAAGAGTGACTAATCAAACTTAATTATCTGAGGCTTGTCAACAATCACCAATCATTTAAAAAGACGATAAAAAAACGCGCCATATATCAGGTCAATCAGCCTAATATCGGTATTATGCAAATTATTTTAACAAAATGTTAGAAATAAAATATCCTTGTTCTTTTATAAGCATTATGACAGATTATCGGTACGGGTTTCGTAAAAACAAATACGCCTTACAATTTACTTCAGATAATTACAACCATATACGAGAACTAGAACGTAAAATACTGTTGGATGTTATCAACCTACAGTAGATTCACTGAACGCGTTTTATAAGATTACTCATCTAAGACAACTAAAAAAAGTAAACGCCCACCGCTTCTCTAACACATAATGTTCGTGGATTGCACATTGGTTAACGAACCGCAGGCAGTGTGTAGTAATATGTGGCCAATCATCAGACTGGCTAGAAATAACAATTGGAGTTCCTCAAAGGTCATTTATAACACTAGTTCGTTTCACCATTTATATAGATAATCTGTTAAATGGATTCGTTTTTAAGATGTCGAAAGTTACAGATGACACGAAGATCGGAAGCAAAGTAGTTACGACAACAGACTTTGAATCAGTACAGAACGACCTAGATAAGTTCATGAATTTGGGTGCAAAATGGCAGATGAAATTTAAGGTGGATAAATGTAAGGTAATGTACTTTGGCGACAGAAACATTAAATATGAATAAAGTATGTTCAGTACGCCACTACGGAAGCAAAGGACAAGAAGGATTTGAGAGTTCTCAATCCTTTAACGCACCCTATGCACCCTACATCAGTGCGCTAGCTCAGGTTGTGTGTGTGTGTG
>JAGKTI010035470.1:0-11251 GCA_018397915.1 Birgus latro | reverse complement strand
GAGGTTGAAGGGAGCTAGTAAGAGAAGGAGAGTTAATGAGATGAAAAGCCTTTGACTCCACCCTATTGAGAAGGGCTGTATGTGGGGATCCTCCCAACACATGAGGGCTGTACTTTAAACACAGGCGAATAAAACCCGTGCATAAAGTCAACATCTGTGTAGGGGTAAAGAAGGTTCGGAGTCGGCTTACCACACCTAATCTCTTGGAAGCAGATTTCACAAGATGTGTAATGTGTTCTTTCCAAGATAAATCCCGAGTGAATGAAACCCCAAGCATGTTCAAGGATGATGTAGGAATGAGCTGGACATTATTAAACATCAGCGGGTACTCCTGTGGAAGGTTTTGCTGGGTTGATAGGTGTAAGAACTGAGTCTGATGCATTAAAAACAACAAGATTATTTTTACCTCAGTCAGAAGAGATATGAGCCAAGTCAGACATTAGGTGTGTCATAGCCTCATCCCTTGTTTGTTGAAGTAACTGCTGAGATGGGCGTTGCGGGAACCGAATGGAAAGGTGAAGGGTGGAATCATCGGCGTATGAGTGGATAGGGTTAGATGTACAGCTTAGAAGGTCATTGATGAATAAAAGGAAGAGAGTTGGTGATAGGACTGAGCCCTGAGGAACACCACTGTTGATAGATCTAGGAGAAGAACGATGGCCATCTACAACAGCATCTATAGAATGACCAGAAAGGAAGCTGGAGATGAAGGCACAGTTAGAAGGATAGAAACAGTAAGAGGGCAATTTAGAAATTAAAGATTTATGCCAGACTCGATCGAAAGCCTTTGAGATGTCATGCACAATGGCAAAGCTTTCGCCAAAGTCCCGAAAGGAGGATGACCAGGAGTCTGAAAGGTAGGTGAGAAGATCGCCAGTGGAGCGTCCCTGACGGAACCCATATTGACGATCAGAAAGAAGGTTGTGATAGGAAAGATGCTTTTAAATTTTTCTGTTTAGAATAGACTCGAACACTTTTGAAACACTGGATGTTATGGCAATTGGATGATAGTTAGAGGGTTGGGAATGGTCACCCTTCTTTGGGACTGGGTGAATGAGAGCAAACTTCCAGCAAGAAGGAAAGGTACAAGTTGAGAGACAAACGCGAAAGAGTTTACCTAGGCAGGGTGTAAGCACAGAAGCACAGTTCTTGAGGACAACAGGAGGGATCCCATCAGGACCATATGCCTTGTTAGTATTGAGGCCAGTGATGGCTGAAAATACATCAGCTGAAGAAATTTTAATGTCAGTCATGAGGAAGCCAGAGGGGGGAAGTGATGGAGGAACAGCACCGGAATCGTCTAAGGTGGAATTGGAGGAGAAAGTCTGAGCGAAGAGATCGGCTTTATCAGTAGAAGAAATAGCTACAGAGCCATCAGAATAGAAAAGAGGAGGGAAGGATGATGAGGTAAAGTTGTTAGAAAGGTTTTTGGCAAGGTTCCAGAAGGAGCGTAAAGAATTTGAGTTGGAGACTTGGGAGCATTTAGTGCAGATGAAAAGTAATCCCTCCATTATCCGACATAATAGAGCCAAAGGCATGTCCGGATATTGGTTTTGTCCGGATATTGGCCCTGAAGCTCCAGCACTGGTTTTTCATGACCCTAACCTAACTTAACCTAAATCAGAAAACTACCTTCCTACCTCCCTACTGGACATGTATAGCACTTATTTAGGTCCCTTTTCACATAAATAATGCACACATAGCATGAATTAATTGAATTTTAACCATAAAATTATGATTTAGAGGTGAGAGTCATAGGTGCTCAGAACTTGGCAGCATAGTATAAGTAAGTATCTGACATGGAAATCATCTTTTCTCACATTTTATGCACTAAATTATTGGATACAAAGCATCAAATACAGTAAATGATGTAAATTGCTACCAGAAAAATGGTTAGGTTAGGTTAGCTTAGGTTAGGTAAGGTTATGACCGAATATGAAATTCACTGCCTTCCACATTTTTCCTAGCTGGTGCACTTAAGAACCATGCATGAAAAAATGAAATTGCAAGCATGAAATTATGATTAACACAATGTTAGGTCAGGTTAGGTTAGGACCGGACATGAAATTCACTGGCTTCCACCTTTTTCCTAGCTAGTGCACTTAAGAACCATGCATGAAAAAATTAAATTGCAAGCAAGAAATTATGATTAACATTTTTGGTAATTTTTTAACACATTTACAGCATGATGAAAACAGGTTAGGCATGAAAATCTTGATGGTAAGCATAGGTTAGGTTAGGACCGAACGTGAAATCCACTCCCTTCCACCTTTTTCCTAGCTGGTGCACTTAAGAACCATGCATGAAAAAATTAAATTGCAAGCAGGACATTATGATTAACATTTTTGGTAAATTTTTAACACGTTTACAGCATGATGAAAACAGGTTAGGCATGAAAATCTTTATGGTAAATGTAGGTTAGGTTAGGTTAGGTTATGACTGAACATGAAATTCACTGCCTTCCACCTTTTTCCTAGCTAGTGCACTTAAGAACCATGCATGAAAAAATTAAATTGCAAGCAGGACATTATGATTAACATTTTTGGTAATTTTTTAACACATTTACAGCATGATGAAAACAGGTTAGGCATGAAAATCTTTATGGTAAGCATAGGTTTGGTTAGGATAGGTTAGGTTAGGTTAGGACCGTACATGAAATTCACTGCCTTTCACCATTATCATAGCTGGTGCACTTAAGAACCATGCATGAAAAAATTGAATTGAAAGCAGGAAATTATGATTAACATTTAGGGTAATTTTTTAACACATTTACAGCTTGATGAAAACAGGTTAGACACGAAAATCATTATGGAAATCATCTTGCACACAGTTTATGCATGAGATTAATGATATGGAAAGAACAAAACAAGGAATTTCGATGAAGTTAGGGTACTTACGAAAAAGAAGCCGCCGTCCTGATGTATAACTCGCTCTATCATCTCAGACTTTGACACGAAGAAATTGCACCACACAACCTTAGCAATTTACAATCACCAGCACTTCTCACCAACACTTTCCACAACATTTTTTTTGCATAACTGGGATCACATCACATCACTTCACTGCACTGTACATAACAGTAAATTCCCGTGTGGTCTAGTGACGAGTTCTGGTGCCTTGTGAACTCAGAAGCAGCTTTCAGCTCCGTTCCACGTACCAACACACCTGCGGCATGTTGTTGTCGTTACCAAATCATCATGGATCGGTCGATGTCTGCATACTTAGGACTAAACATCACCTTCCTCTCCACGTTTCGTTTGGTCTTCGAAGCGAAATCAGCCGTGTACTGCTGTAGTTTGTCTTGGGACTTCTTGATATCAAACAAGGTGGAGCGAGGGAGATTGAATTCATGACGAATCTGTGATGTCGGCCACCCAGCGTCCATCTTTTCCAGTACCCTTCCCTCTTCTTCTCTAGAGTCAGAACCACTTTCTTCCTCTTCTCAGGTTACAGGGCCATCATCATCACACATGATGAAGAAGGTGAAGAGCAGTATCAAGCACTGTAGGAGGTAGAGTATCACCACAAAAGCAATCACTTCGGCCGCCATTGTCAGAGGTGTTCACAAGGCAGGAGCTGAGTGGGAAATGAGGACTGACAGAGAGGCGCCACACGCGTAAACACAGCCGATCGGCGCGCGCGGGAAATTCAAACTGACGCGGTCACAAAAAATAAAAAAAAAATCTATTTTTTCGAATTTTTTGGGCATTTTGGGGGTTGGGCAGCCCACAATATCCGAATAGTGAGTATGTCCGAGTATTGGACATCCGAATAATGGAGGGATTATTGAGCAAAGAACAGACTTAGCACGATTCTGGGCAGAAACATAAGAAAGATGTGATTCAGGGGTGTGTTGGCTCCGGTACCTTTTGTAGGCTCTCTCCTTGTTGCGGACAGCATTAGAACAAGCGTGATTAAACCAAGGGTATCTTGCATTAGACAGAGGATATGAGAAAGGATTGTATGCTTCCTTGCCCGAGAGAATAACCTCTGTAATGCGTAAGGCACACAGAAATGGCTCCCGGCCATGGAAGCAATAATCATTCCAGGGAAAATCAAAGAAGCACTGCCTGAGGGCCTCCCACTCCGCAGCTCCAAAGTGCCACAGACGACGTTTCTTTGGAGGGTCCCCAGGCTGCACCGGAGCAATAGAACTGGTTAAGATAATGAGGTTGTGATCGGTGGAGCCCAACGGAGAGAAAAGATTACCAGTGTAAGCAGAAGGATTAGTTGTAAGGAAGAGGTCACGTATGTTGGAGCTCTCTCCAAGGCGATCAGGGATACTGGTAGGGTGCTGTACAAGCTGCTCTAGGTCATTAAGGATAGAAAAGGTGTAGGCTTGTTCACCAGGTGGATCAGTGAAAGGAGAGGAGAGCCAAAGGTGGTGAACATTGAAATCTCCAAGAATGGAGATTTCAGAGAAAGGAGAAATGGATAGAATGTGTCCCATCATAGAAGTAAGATAGTTGAAGAATTTTTGATAGCCAGAAGAATTAGGTGATAAGTAAACAACGCAGGTATATTTAGTCAGAGAATGACAGGAGAGCCGAAGCCAGAGAGTAGAGAATTCAGAAGAATCAAGTTCAGGAACACGAGAGCAAGATAGGTCGTTGCGTATATATACACAAGGCCACCTTTGGCTTTGAAATGAGTATAGAGAAAGTAGGAGGATACAGAAAAGGGTTTGCTGTCAGTTGCCTCAGACAGCTGAGTCTCCGTTAAGAAGAGAAGGTGAGGTTTGAAGGAGGAGAGGTGGTGTTCCATGGAAAGAAAATTTGAGGAAAGGCCGTGAATGTTGCAGAAATGAAGGAGTGAGACAGACAGTGGTTCTAGGCATGAGTCATCACTGGGAGAGGGGCGGATTGGGGCATTTGTATTGGAGAGCATGCTGGCCTACTCTCCATGTAACTGAAACACTGATAAAGTTCAGCAAAGGCGGCTGCTCAGGAACTAGTCCCGAGGGCTGATGAAACGGGAGCGTTAATTCTCAGAGCTAACAGATTAGTTCATGCAGCTCAGGATAAATGTTCCGTAGACTAGAGGGCCGGTGGGAGTAGGGGTCACTGGTACATAACTTACTGTACTTGTAAAATTAAGAACAGGACTCCAGCTATCCCTGACATCAGCTTTCCATCTACCTCGGGAGTACTGCCCTGTTCGACTGGGGGACAGTACTCCCTTCACACTGCTAAATATTTTCCCTACTCACTTCTAATTTCTCATGCTCTGGTTCCTTTTCATTTATTCCATGGTTTCTGTCCCCTATTTGTGTGACTAGGGTCTTTTAAATAGGTGCTGTGCATGTCCAGTAGGGAGTTATTTAGGTGGCTTTCAAAGCTAGGTTCGGTTGGGGTCTATAAGTACCTGTCCAGGGGCATTTTTCCCAAGTCCTGGACAAAACCAAGTCCCGGACATGCCTTTGGCTCTATTATGTCGGATCTTGGAGGGATTACTGTATGCAATATCCGGTGCCGAAAAGGGACGTAACCGGCAGTTCTGTGCAATGTCCGGCATTGAGGTGTATCAACTGGCTTGTACTGTGTCATTATTTTATTGTACTTTATGCTTAATTTTCATCTTTTACTCATGGGAAAGTTGTTAGGATAGAGGTTCAAGACGGATAGTAATGCAGTATCTGGTTCGACGCCAAATATTGAGCTGATTGGGGGCACTGTGCAATATCCGGCGTTTTCCTTTAACCGACGTAGGGCCTGGCTGAATTATGAGTTAAAACAGTGTCAAGGGCAGGTATCAAATCCTTATTGAATTAGAGAAAAATTTTCATTTAAGTTTCCATTACATCTTGTTATATTGATATGCCAGTTTCTCCCAGTTTACAGCACCACCTATGTGTGAAAATTATATTTGTGAGGAACACATCTTTGACTAATGGTGAGAAATGCCTGTAGCTGATGTAACGTCTTTCAGATCAGCAGCAGAAACTTCAAAGGAAAAATGGGCAAACTGTCATGTCAGCAACCACATGGCAGCTGGACAAACCAGGACGAAGACAACAATGACACCGAAGATCTGTGGACTTGGCTTGGAAGTCCACCAGTGAAGAGGGCCAAATTGAATTTCAGATCTCAGACTGATGCTGGTAAGGTAAGTATATCTACTGATGAAAGATCATCTACAGAGTCTGATAAAATGAAGTTAAACCTAAGGAGTCAAAGCCAAGTTCATCAGGCTTCAAGGCAGTCTCATCCACAGCCCTCACACTTTTTGGACAAATGTAATAGGAGTCAAGGAATCAGGAGAACTCTTGAAGCAGCTCACACCCCAGGGCAGGTGCAAGATAATTATCACAGGGTAGGAAAGAGGCCAGCTACAGCTACAAAAAGGTCAAGGAAGAGGCTCAAGAATAGGAAGGGACACAAGCGACTATTAATGCATCAGTAAAAACCATTATGTTGAATTTGTTGAAGCTTGTCAGAGGAGAAAATTGTGTGAAAGCAGTGTTCTTGAACTCCATGATACGGGCAGGTGATTAGAGAAACATGATTTATGGACAAAATTTCTGACCACTTTTGCCACTGAACTTGCAGTTTATTGGTTACACATTCACAGAACCAGTCAGTTATAAAGTTTTGTCCCTAATTCATGTTTCTTCTGCATCACCTTTCTGTGACAGTCCTAATGTCTGACCTATATGTTATAAGGCTGATATAAATAGAGCAGTTCTTGGGAAGTTTTAGTTATTATTTAAACAAGAGAAAGTTTTCTTCTGTTTGATTGTTATTTCATAATGTTTGGCTATTTTGTACTCATTTCCTCTCTCCTTGGGAGAAGTTTAAAGATTGGCTTAGCATTTCCACTAATTGATTTTATTACTGTAGACAAAAATTTCCTTAAGTTTTGTTTGAAATTCTACAGTATATAGTATGTGGTTGTTTTTAATCTTAACATATACTGTACTTTCTTAATAATCAAGAAGAGTGATCCCCCAATTATCTGTCATAATTCAGCCAAAGCCATGTTGAATAATGCATTTTTTTGGATAATGCCGTACTGTCCTCCACTCAGCCCCTCTGCAGGGGATATAACCCCTGCAAAAACCCTATATTGTATCTCTGTCTGAACATAGAAAAAACAGCCCCAAATAGTTTTCCTTATAAAAAGTCATGGTACATTATATTACATAGTGTTATTGTACTGTATATGTAGTATACTGTGTGTACAGTAATGTGCTGCAAAAATTCATGCAAATATGCAGTAAATTAAAGACATGCAACAGTGTACTGTATTTTACAGTAAAATTTACTGCTACTGTATGCTGTACTCATCATACTAAAAGTACTCTACAAGGTTTTGTTGATTATTCCTGTGTGGCTGTTGGCATAAAAGAGATGCCATAATGCATAACCATGCAATTCATTGACTTACCTTTGTCAGATCACTTGATATCTCCCAACCTTTGTCAGATCACTTGATATCTCCCACTTCTTCGCAAGGGACAGGGCATTCCTCCAGCGGTTGGCAGGAAGGGAAGCAATGTACACACGTGCATGTACAGAGGCAAGCAACATTAGCCCCTGCAAAGCTGTGGTATGGCAACAAAGGGCACAAACTTGTTGACAAACTTAGCACACACCTGCACTGGGTGGCTTGCTGTATGTCTGAGACAGAATAGGCAGGCTTGGCTTCATTTTGACAGGCACTGTCGGTGAGACGTGGGCAGCTGGGTGTGGTGGGTGGTTTGGAAAATTCATTTTTGCTGAATAGTGTTGGTTCATGACATAACAAGAAAAAAACACATTGCTTTAATTCAGCCAGCTTTTTGCATTTTTGGATAATGACTTTTTATTAGTAATGTTGTGTCAGGTAATTGGGGAATTACTTCATTAGGTATTTAATGGTCATTTCCATCATTCTAAATCAGTATCTTGTTCTTATCGTCAAATGACGAATAATATCTGCTTGAAAATGCAGGAAGTCCTCATTGTAAGTGACCTCTCTTGCAGGTTGTTTTTGGTAATTTGTCTGCATTGTAGGGGAAAAAAAGGCTTATGATGGATGATGCCACTTTTATTTAATTCTCGCCATCTCCAGATGATTTTAATCAGCTTTGAAGATATTTTTCCAGCTGGATGGGTTATGTTCAGCTTTAAGTAATCCCTTCTTTACTAGAATACTCTGTTAAGCTAAGTATAATTGTTAAGTATCACAAAGATGAAAATTATGTTCCTGTGTTGAAGGAGTTAAAGTTCCATTACTTTGAAAAATGGATATGACAGTTTTCCTTAACTTGCAGTACCAGTTATATGAAAAAAGTGTTATTTTGGAACATACATCAGTCTTATGTTGGGGACTGCCTGTATTGCACCAGTTGGTTGGTAGAGGCAACTGCATACCATCTCTTACGTAATTCAGCCCTTTTTCCTTTTTTCATTAATCTGAATTCGATTGTGGATTTGTATAAGAGGCTGCAAGTGTAATTTATTGATAGTTTATTGTACTAGTCCTTTTTAACCCTTTGGCTGTGGTAATTATCTCAGGCTGAGTATAATTGCCTATACACTGAGTGGCATGAGATACAGACCTATTCCCTGGTCAGTAATTTTTATAATTTTTGCTTTCTGAGGTGAATATAATCTAATGTTAGTCATAATAAAATGCAGAGTTCATTTATCACAGCCAGGGTGTTCAGTTGCCTGTGGTAAGTGTCTGATCAAAATCTTGCTAGGTGTCCCACCCATTTTCTACCATGGTGCCTTATTAATGTAATTTGTACATTGCCAGCAGATGATTTCATTTAGCTCAATATAAAACCTAGTAATGAAGGGGTCGGTGGTGGTGGTTATAATTCAAGTCAAAGAGGTCTCTCTTGAGCCGAATTAAATTATCTGGAGGTAACAAGAATAATATAAAAATCTTATTGTACAGGAAGGATTGATTATACACTGTATTTTGTTTGGTGTTATGCACCAGTGCATTTTATGTTTGATGAAAAATTAGGCATTGAGTTAATCATTCTGTTTTTCTTTAATTCCTTGTTATAGTTTTTGGACAAAATAATTTGTTTGTTTGCTCACCCCATCTGTAAGTAGCAGTAAGGTCCAGGATTATATTTTTGTTTGTAATAAAGGGGAAAGCATTTCTTTAGAATTTCTTCCTCATGATTTCTTCCTCTATGTTTCATTATTAATTGTATTATGTTTTAAGATATTGATTCATTATAGTTTTCCTTACAAAATTATATTAAAATATTTACCTATCTGTAAAATTGTTCATTTAGCTAAGCCTGTCAGATGATGTGATTTTTGGAGCATGAATGTATGAGTGACCATATGACCCATTTCACTGGACATGGTGTTGCTAGGTCTCCCACTTTCATCCTTATGGACCCATTTCCCCCTTTGAACCTATTTTCCTCAATGGATCTGTTTTTCCCATTGACTTATTTCTCCAGTGACCCTAAATCCCTCATAGACCTATTTCCCCTAAAATGCCCACCCTGATGGGAGAAACAGGGACGTATGTCACAACCCCCACCCTAGAAGGAGACCACGGATGGGCAGATTTCGCAACACCCACCTGAGGAGGAGACTACAGGAAGGCAAGTGAGGAGCGTAGAGGCTCAGGCGAAGAGGGGCTCACATCCCCTACCACCTTACGTTCCTCTCGCCCTCAACCCACAACCCACCAAGGTAGCAGTCCCAACCACCTACTTTCAAGCTGAGACAGCCCTAGCCAGGTTCGAGGTGGGACTACCTCCTTAGTCCCAGGCAGCGCCGCAACACAGGCCACCGTCTGTGTCAGGTATGAGACAGAGCAGGCTGCCGTGCATTCCTCAGCTGCTATCCCCAGCAGGACCACGACACAGGCCACCGTCCATGTCAGGTACAAGGCAGAGCAGGCCACAGTCCACTCCTCTGTTGCACCCTCCTGTAGGACCATGACACAGGCCACTGTCTTTGTTGGGCAAGAGGCAGAGCAAGCCACCGTCCGCTCCTCACCTACAGGTAAATACAGGAACAGCGCCGCGACACAGGCCACTCTCCGTGTCGGGTATGAGGCAGAGGAGGCCACTGTCCACTCCTCAGCTGTTACCTGTGGCAGCACCGTGGTACAGGCCACCGTCTGTACTGGGCAGGGAGGATTGGCCACCATCTGTCCTCTGGCCACCCCCTCTGCAGGCGCAGGACCGCGACACAGGCCACCATCCGTGTTGTCAGGTGAACAGGCCACCGTCCGTTCACCTCCTGTAGTCCCTGGAGATAGAGAAACTGCCGTGTCGGCCATAGTCCGCACAGAGAGGGCAGAGCAGGCCACCATCCACTCCTTATCCTCTACTCCTGGGATGTGCCCTACAGAGGACGTCCCTGGCTCGGCCACCCACCATTCCTGCAGCCGAGCAGTACTCTCTCTCCCCACAGAGGTGTGCCTCTCGAGGAGCTGCAGATGGAGGAGGTTTGGAGTGGTCCTGTGATCAGCCTGGGGATCTACGCCCTACAGCCAGCGCCCCGAAGATGACCCCAGCTGCCGGACTCCTAACGGAAGAGCTGTCTCAGACCACCCCTGACGGTGACTCCACCGAAGGCAGATCACAGCCCCCAGATGCCTAGTGGTATTCCCGGGACCCTGGGGTGCAACCTACCCAGCCCCACCTGCCGGAACTGTGACGTACAGAGTAGGCACAGACAAGAGCACCCGCTTGCCCTATTTGGCCCGAGTCCGGAAGGCTGGACCCCACGATGAGGCCCTAACAATAAGGGGCTGCCCTCCACTCCGCACAGTTGCCCAATGAAGATGACCCGGCCGCTGATGAGAGTCCAGTGCCTTCTGCAGAAGGACGACTGTCCCGGGGACTCCCCCTACACCTGGCTGCCACCTTTAAGCAGCCCGGGCGGCCCAGTCGCCCAGTCCCAAGTCCTCTAGTCTGATCTGTGTGTTGTGCCTTGATAGTGTATTGGGAATATTGTATCTGTATCTGTCAGTGTTGTAACTAAGGTAATATATGTGTAAGGTTGGTTCAGCCTAGTTTTTAGTTTTTATGCACTGTTCCTTTAGTTGTATGCACTAGGCCCGGTCTCGAAAGAACCCTAGCATAATAGCTCGTGATCAAGGTACAAAGAGTTGAACCTTGAACATGCAGCATAACACTGGTGGCTAGCGATGGTTCTTGATCCAGTCAGCAGCAACAAGGAACAAAAGGCAAAGTACAGCAAAATGGCAGCCAAACCTCACGTCCCGTTACCCAGCTTCGACCCAGAACAGTACGATATAACCACATACCTATTGTTACGAC
>JAGKTI010035469.1:0-11252 GCA_018397915.1 Birgus latro | reverse complement strand
ACCTCTCAACTCTTCCATCGTAAACCCAGCCCCCCAAGGCCTTGCACGCAGGGACTCACTGCACATCCACCTAATCATTGTCATTTCTGTACATTTAAACATGCGAATATCCTCTTCCTTTACTGCCCAGGTCTCACTACCATACAGCATCACACTCCTAACACATGTTGCATACAAAGACCCCTTAGCACGTAAGGAGAGTCCTCTAAATGTCAGGAGAGGCAACAGCTCCCTGAACTTCTTCCAACCACTTCTCACCCTAGCAACCGAGCTAACTCCATCCCCACCTCCGGCACATAACATGTCTCCCAAATAACAAAACTCCTCCACACACTCAAGAGACTCACCTGCAATTTCAAGAAATATTTTGCTTGTTAATTTGCCTGAAAAAGGAAACTCTGCCATCAAGGTCACACGAGTGGTTCAGCTCATGTCTTCCAGCTGGAAAAAAACAAGTGAGCGCCGCCATGGGAGTACATGAGATGGACGTTAATAAGCGATTCTTACATTAACGAATAACAACATTGAAGTTATTAATATTCTTTGAATATAATGTAATATTAGAATACTGTCTTGAGGAGTGAACACAGCTGCGATGTTGGCCAGAACAGCATTTATGGCTGAATACAAACCAACAGTATGGATGTGGTGGTGACCTCCCACATCTCAGATGTGTTGTGCTTTCATTATCCAGCACGAGAAATGCGTGTATTGATGTATTAGTTTGTAAATCTAATGCTCCACCATAACAAATCTCAGCATGATGGGTCGTTTTAGCTTAACAGGGCTACCAACCTGAACATATTCCCTTCCCTTCCAAGGAAATCTTTAATCATACCGATGGGAAGGAAAAATCCTTCAAAGGGTTTAGTGCCTATTATTAGTGCCTATTATAAATGTGTAGTTTGAATGTGATGATTAATCTAAATGTATAATACCTAATTGCTCTACCTGTAATATCAGAGTCATCGTCTCCCCTCGAGTGTAGTATTAAATTGTAACGAGGGTAGTACACCATCAAAGTGTATTTGTGGCCAAATATCAAAACCCAGTATTACAATATTGTTGTGTATTAAAACCAATTCAGTCATGCAAACCTTTTCTACTAGTGCTGTGTTCATAATTTGTGTATAGCAATGATACTACCATAATTTCCTAACAAGTCTGTAAAGTGAATCGTATTTTATGGTGACTTGTCCCTCACCCCAATGACCACCTGACCTATTTCCAGTGTACCTGTGTAACATCATATCTGTATCTTAAGTTGTAACTTGGTCAATATATGTCTGTCTGTTTGGTTCCTGCCGAGTTTTTGTGCCTTGTCCTTTCCCTTGCATGCTGACCCGGTCTAGACAATGAACCCAACCCTGGGGTTACATGTTCGAGGAACGAGAAGTCGGCCTGTGGCATAACAGTACTCTTCCACAAGCATATGTGTCCGAGGGACAAGCAGTTGACCCTCGAAAACGTAGCATAACACTGGTGGCTAGAGCTGGTTCTTGATGCGGTCAGTAGCAATGTGGGACAAGGGAATTCTGAAAATGGTGGCCAAACTCCACATACCACTACCTAAGTTCGACCCAGAACAATGTGATATTACCACCTACCTGGAAATGGCCAAACCAATATCGGACATTGGTTTTGACAATGACCAGCAAAAGGTAGCAGTCACTTTGCCCCCAAGGTGGATGGAAGGCTGATGACAGGGAGAGCTGGAGCTCCCGTTTCATCAGCCCTCAGGACTTGTTCCTGACCATCCCCCTTTGCTGAACTTTTTCAGTGTCTCAGTAACACAGAGAGTAGGCCAGCATGCTCTCCAATACAAGTTTCTCTGTCAACACCAAACTACATGCACGCTACACACTACACTTCCTTTTCAAAAATTGTTTAAAAATGGCGCACATGAACCATGTTTCAGAGTCCCCAGGGGGGGGGGACCATAAATGCCCCCACCATCTGCCCCTCTCCCGGTGACGACTCTCTGAGCTGCCTGGATCCACTGTCTGACTCACTCCTTCTTCATTTCTGTAACATTCGCGGCCTTTCCTCTAACTTTCGCTCTGTTGAGCACCACCTCTTCTCCTCTAAACCTCACCTTCTCTTTCTCACTGAGACTCAGCTGTCTGAGGCAACTAACAGCAAACCCTTTTCTGTATCCTCCTATTTTCTCTGTTCTCATTTCAAAGCCAAAGGTGGCTGTTGCGTACATGTACGCAACGATCTATCTTGCTCTCGTGTTCCTGAACTTGACTCTTCTGAATTCTCTACTCTCTGGCTTTGGCTCTCCTGTCATTCTCTGACTAAATATATCTGTGCTGTTTACTTATCTGCTAATTCTACTGACTATCCAGAATTCTTTGACTATCTTACTTCTACAATGGAACACATTCTATCCATTTCTCCTTTCTCTGAAATCTCCATTCTAGGAGATTTCAGTGTTCACCACCACCTTTGGCTCTCCTCTCCTTTCACTGATCCACCTGGTGAACAAGCCTACATCTTTTCTATCCTCAATGACCTAGAGCAGCTTGTACAGCACCCTACCCGTATCCTTGACCGCCTTGGAGAGAGTTCCAACATACTTGACCTTTTCCTAACAACTAATCCTTCTGCTTACACTGTTAATCTTTTCTCTCCGTTGGGCTCCTCCAATCATAACCTTATTACACTACTGTCCTATCGCTCCGGTATTGCCTGTGGACCCTCCAAAGAAACGCTGCCTGTGGCATTTTGGAGCTGCAGATTGGGAGGCCCTTAGGCAGTACTTCTCTGATTTTCCTTGGAATGATTATTGCTTCCATGCCCGGGAGCCATCTGAGTGTGCCTTGCGCATTACGGAGGTTATTCTCTCGGGTATGGAAGCATACATTCCTTTCTCATATCCTCTGACTAATGCAAGAAAGCCTTGGTTTAATCACGCTTGTTCTAATGCTGTCCGCAACAAGGAGAGGGCCTATAAAAGGTACCGGAGCTAACCCTGCCCTGAATCACACCTTTTTTATATTTCTGCCCGGAATCGTGCTAAGTCTGTTCTTCGCTCTGCTAAAAAATAATTTCCTCCGTGCTAAATGTTCTCAACTCTCCAACTCGAATTCTTCTTGCTCCTTCTGGCACCTTGCCAAAAACCTTTCTAACAACTTTACCTCATCATCCTTCCCTCCTCTTTTCTACTCTGATGGCTCTGTAGCTGTTTTTTCTGCTGATAAAGCAGATCTCTTCACTCAGACTTTCTCCTCCAAGTCCATCTTAGACGATTCCAATGCTATTCCTCCATCACATCCCCCCTCTGACTTCCTCATGACTGACATTAAAATTTCTTCAGTTGATGTATTTTCTGCCATCACTGACCTCAATACTAACAAGGCATATAGGCCTGATGGAGTCCCTCCTGTTGTCCTCAAAAACTGTGCTTCTGTGCTTACACTCTGCCTAGGTAAACTCTTTTGTCTTTGTCTATCAACTTGTACCTTTCCTTCTTGCTGGAAGTTTGCTCTCATTCAGCCAGTCCCAAAGAAGGGTGACTTCCCAACCCTCTAACTATCGTCCAATTGCTTTAACATCCTGTATCTCAAAAGTTTTCGAGTCAATTCTTAACAGAAAAATCTTAAAGCATCTTTCCCGTCACAACCTTCTTTCTGATCGTCAGTATGGGTTCCGTCAGGGACACTCGACTGGCGATCTTCTCACCTACCTTTCAGACACCTGGTCATCCTCCTTTCCGGACTTTGGCGAAAGCTTTGCCATTGCACTTGACATCTCAAAGGCTTTCGATCGAGTCTGGCATAAATCTTTAATCTCCAAACTGCCCTCCTACGGATTCTATCCTTCTATCTGTGCCTTTATCTCTAGCTTCCTTTCTGGTCGTTCTATAGCCGCTGTTGTAGACGGCCATCGTTCTTCTCCTAGACCTGCCAACAGTGGTGTTCCTCAGGGCTCTGTCCTATCACCAACTCTCTTCCTTTTCTTCATCAATGACCTTCTAAGCTGTACATCTAACCCTATCCACTCATATGCTGATGATTCCACCCTTCACCTTTCAATTCGGTTTCCACAATGTCCATCTCAGCAGTTACTTCAACAAAAAAGGGATGAGGCTATGGCACAGCTAATGTCTGACTTGGCTCGTATCTCTGATTGGGGTAATAATAATCTTGTTATTTTTAATGCATCAAAAACTCAGTTCTTACATTTATCAACCCAACAAAATCTTCCGCAGGATTACCCACTAATGTTTAATGATGTCCAGCTCAGTTCTGCATCATCCTTGAACATACTTGGAGTTTCTTTCTTTCGGGATTTGTCTTGGAAAGAACATATTACTTCTCTTGTGAAATCTGCTTCCAAGAGATTGGGTGTGCTAAGCCGATTCCGAACTTTCTTTACCCCTGCACAGTTGTTGACCTTGTACATGGGTTTTATTTGCCTGTGTATGGAGTATAACTCTCATGTGTGGGGAGGCTCCCCACATGCAGCTCTTCTCAATAGGGGTGGAGTCAAAGGCTTTTCATCTCATTAACTCTCCTCCTTTTACTGATTTCCTTCAACCTTTGTCTCTTCTCCGCACTGTTGCATCTTTATCTCTCTTCTATCGCTACTTCAACGGTCACTGTTCCTCTGAACTGTCTGCTTGCATCCCTCCACCTCTACAACGGGCACGTAGTACCCGTCTAGCAACAAACTCTCATCCCTTTTCTGTTCAACTCTCAAATGCAAGAGTTAACCGTTACTCCCAGTCCTTCATTTATGCAACTGGTCAACTCTGGAACTGTCTTCCTCTGTCAGTATTCCCTACTTCCTATGATCTCCAGTCTTTCAAACACAGTGTGTCCAGGCATCTCGAAATGAATGGATCTTGAATTTGGCTCTCTTTTGTATTGTTTTCGCTTTTTCTTGGAGGGAACAGTATATAGGCCCATGGCCTTTGGTTCCTTCTTCCTTGCATATAAAAAAAAAAAAACTTGGGGAAAGCAGTAGCAAACATCTCACCAACAGTAGTCCCTGAGATAGCATGGGCTAGATTCATGAAAATTGTAACGGAGGGAATCACCCCCTCTCTAGAAGCAGTTGTGGCTCTATCACAACTTGACTCCCTTACATTTGACGGTAGCCTGGAAAACACAATTATCCAGACAAGGCAACTCGTCATTGCTGCATACCCGGAAGCTAACACAGAAACCCGGGACCAACATGTATTCAGTACCCTGCTAAGAATACTCCTGGGCCCAGTGAAGGAACACTTTACCATACATGACCCGTCAGGAGACTTAGACAAAGATATCCAGCTGATCCGACATCTCCGCGCAGCATGCCCCACCACACAACACATCGGTGCTGAGAGTGTTTCCTACCAAGCCGCCCACACCATCCACCAAACCACAGCTATCCCCAGCTCGACCCAGCCCTGCACCTACTCCCACCACACACAGGTCCCACCCAATGAAGAAACGGCCCACCCACAAGGAAAACACCAACCTCATCACAATCAACCCATAGGAGTTTTCCGCATGCAGTAACTGATGTCCCCTGCACGATATTCAAGAACAACTTAAGGCATCGCGGCAGAAATCAAACATGCAGGGGCGTTGCCACGTATCCATCGTAGATGAGGACGATACGAACCCCGACCCTTCTCCCACTGACAGCACTGGTCATGACCCAGGAGAGGCCAGTGAAATGACGGAGGAGGCATATGAGATTCTGCTGGATTTTTAGGCCAGCCTCCGCACCTCCTCACGCGGGGGCCACTTCACAGAGATACCGTCCCCCAGTCTCCGATAAAATGATGCTGAATGGGGTCAAAGCAAGGCTACAGGTAGACAGGGGAGCTGCCAGATCATGCCTTTATCCCATTTCTACTCCCCCCATAAATCAGCCTCTGGCCCCCTCTTCCCCACTTCAGCCCACCTTGTGGATGCAGGGGAAGGCCCCCTGCCTATCCATGGGGAGACACGGGCCCTAAGAGCCGACACCCACCAACAAGTATCGGCTCAACACTAGTTCATAATATATGACTCCTCCTGCAGTGCCTACGATGGTTACCTGGGTCTGGACCTCCTCCAAAAGCTCCATACGAGCATTGATTGTTACCGGAGGTGTTTACACTTCCAACAACTTCCATACCTGCCTCAACCTCTCTGCACATGCAAAACCCTTCCCCCTCTCCACCATCCTACAGCCGGCCCCCACCCACCCACCCCACCTTCCTCACCACCATCGCTTCCATCCTCACCATCCCTCCCCAGCACATGGCTTGGCTCCCTCTTAACAAGCCCTCCGGGGCTTCCACACTATTCTCCCCGAACCTGACAGCAGGAGCTCTCTCGTCCTGCCTGCTGTCTCCCACCTTCCTCCCACCTCACATCGGGGCAGTAAAAATAGCTAACCTCGCTACCACTCCACTCACCCTACCAAAAGGGTTGGTCGTTGGTGACATGGAAGAAACCGAGCCTTGTGCAATGTCCTCCTCTGCCTCCCCCCTTCCCTCCCCCCCTTGCCTGATCACCTTTCCCCACACCATGGCGCGACTCCCCACCAACTGCTCCTGGACTTCCAAGGCCTGTTCGCAGCGGGACCCACGGATATAGGCCACATCACCTACCTCACACATGAGATTCACACCACCGGGCCACCCATCCGATAACCATCTCGTCAGAAAAATCCCAACCAACGCTCGGAGGAAGACTGGCAGGTCCAGGAAATACCTGTTGTACTCGTTAAAAAGAAAGACGGCATGCTGCGATTGTGTTGACTACCGCTGCTTAAACGACATGACCACCAAAGATGCCACCCCCCTTCCCAGGACTGACGACTCTCTTGACTCTCTCCACGGATCCACCTGGTTCTCCACGTTAGACCTTCAATCCGGCTATTGGCAGGTCCCCGTACATCCAGAAGACCAGTGTAAAACAGCGTTCTCTGCTAGTAACGGCAAACACTACCAGTTCATTGTCCTCCCTCTCGGACTTTGCAATGCGCCTGCCACCTTCTCTCGCCTGATGGAATCCATCCTCAGCAGCCTCACCTGTGAAGTCTGTCTGGCATACCTTGACGATGTCATCATGTTCAGCCGAAGCTGGGCCGATCACCTCCACCACCTCAGGCAGGTTTTCACATGCATTTGCTAGGCAGAGTTGAAACTTAAACCCTCCAAGTGTGTCCTAGCTGCAAGATCCGTGGCCTTCCTAGGGCACATTATCCCTGGGGATGGCATCTCACCTGATCCCAACAAACTGCGAACCATCACAGACCTACCCCTACCACGAGATGTGCATCAGGTCCATGCCTTTCTGGGGCTCACATCGTATTATAGGCACTTCATAAAAGTGTTTGCAAACATTGCCAAGCCCCTACATGACCTGACCAAGAACAGCGAGCCTTTCACTTGGACAAATGAGCGGCTCACAGCCTTCAACACCTTAAAAGACAAGCTCATCTCAGCCCCGATTGTCGCTTTTCCCAGCTATGACCTGCCATCCCGATTATACACAGACGTATCCCTAGTGGCCATTGGCGCCATCCTCCCACAAGTACAAGAGCGGTGAGAACACATCATAGTTTGTGCCAGCCGCACCCTCAATGAGGCAGAAGGGAACTACGCCGCCACAAAGAGGGAATGCCTAGGAATTATTCGGGCACTAGAGCATTTCAGAGCTTACCTATTGGGCACATGGGTCACCAATGTCACCGACCATCAGTCCCTCCAATGGTTCCACCAATCTACCACCCCCAAATGCCCAGCTCATCCGTTGGTGAGAAACCCAGGAAGAATTAAACTACGAAATAGCATACTGCCTAGGGAAATTGCACACCAATGCAGATGCCTTATCTCATCTCCCGATACAGTCCCTCCGCAGCCAGCCCGATCTGATCCAGCGATGGCAAGCAAAGGACCGCCCCACCTGGATCCCACCGCAACTATTCACCAAGTTGCATCGCCAAGGGGATCAATTGTTCACTCACTCCGGCCACATGTTACTCGATCCCGACTTCGCCCTGACGCACCTACACTCCGATAACGGGATCCACCTAGGCATCAAGAAACTCACACAAGTATTTTCGGATATCTATTGGGCCCCCAACACCGCCGCCCTAGACAAACAGGTCACACAAGCCTGCCGGGCGTGCAGCCTAGGAAAAGACATCACCTGCACCGCTGGCCCATCTGGAAAGATAACTGCCCACAAACCTTGGCATCAAGAAACTCACGCAAGTATTTTCGGATATCTATTGGGCCCCCAACACCGCCGCCCTAAACAAACAGGTCACACAAGCCTGCCGGGCATGCAGCCTAGGAAAAGACATCACCTGCACCACTGGCCCATCCGGAAAGATAACTGCCCACAAACCTTGGCAGTTATTATCTGTCGACGTTGTCGGTCCCTTACCACCTAAATCCGGCTACAGATACATCATCACGTTTGTCGACGTCTATTCCAAGTTCCTCCTCGTTGCCCTGCCAAGGAACACAACGCGGCCACCATAGCAGACGCCCTTGTCCGCCATGTTTTCCCATACTTTGGCATTCCACAAGCCATCCACTCCGACAACGCCCCAGAGTTCACTGGGCGAGTATGGCAAGAATTATCCACCATGTTTGGATACAGAATTTCCAACTCCTTCCCCTATTGGTCCCAAGGAAACGGAGTGCGGAAAGGAGCCACTGAACCCTCCTAAATCAAATAAGGACAAGAATACAGGAAATGCAAGACGAGGATTGGCCCACGCACATAAAAATCATCCAGTGGGGAATGAACACATGCCCCCGCGAAAACGGCATCTCCCACCACGAAAGGGTTTTTGACGAAACCGCACTCCTGTTACCACTACGACCCCACCTTCAACCCACTTCCAACCCCCCAACCTCCAATCCCCTACACCATCTCAAAAGGAGGCTGCAACACCTCCAACACCACCAGGATCTGCAGCCAGATCTCACCCCCACAAACCCCTACAAGCCAGGAGATATGGTGGTAGTAGCCCAACTCCCCACCCCCAGGAAAATCTCTCCACGCTTTACAGGTCCCTACACCGTCACCAGCGTTCCCAGTCCACATCGAGTTACAATAGACTACAGCCACACATCCTGGACCTACAGAAACCGTCATGTGCGTCCATACAAAGCTACGCCGCCTCCATCAACTCAAACTCCCATCCCTCATCCCACTCCACCCCCAGCGATGAACCATCATTCGCTGTCGGAATCCTTCCACTACTTCTCTTCCCCCTCCACGCCACCAAGCACCTCTCTCCTGCCATCCCCCATGTGCACCCTGCCACAACTGGTGCCCCGCGCCACCACCCCAGCAACCAAGCCACCTAGCCCCGACCCACTTGCAGCACCCACGCCAACTCAACACCCATCCGAAACCTCACACACACCACACCTCTCCACCACCTCACACCCTACCAAAGGCGACCTTCTCCCATTCACGTACACCCCAAACCCCCTCTCCACCCCACCAACCCTCTAACAAAGACACCACCTCCCTGCCACCACCCGCCGCCCGCACTTCACCACCAGAAACTCCGCCTCCCCTTACTCCCGTGCCACATTCTCCCTCACCACCTACCCCAGTTTTAACCACCACCACAACTCGTTCCAGGCGCCTCTCAAGCCCCCCTGCACACTACACATCCACACCAACACCCACTACCTCACCCTCCACAAGCAAACCACCCACCCCAACACCTAACACAACCCCCATTTCCCTACCCATACACCAAGCCAGACGGAAAATTCCTCCCCGCCGAATCCCCAGGGGAAAGACGACAACACCCCTTCCACCCGGGCATAAAAGCCGACCTCCCATACCCCTGGCAAGCATTCTACCCAGCACCACCACTCCAGTCACCATGAGTATACTACGTGTGACCTGGCTGCCGCCCCATGGACGACGCCACCAGATCCGGGGCACCCCTAACCTGCTGCGACTCCTTCACAACTCTCACTGCGCCTCCACACTCAGAGTCGCCTACAGTCCCAACCAACCACCCAACCTGACCATGCTCCACTGGATGGCTTTCCTCCACCACCTCATGCCCATCCATCAAACAGACCTCTCCGACACCTACCACCTCTAGGCACAGGGACATGACTTTCCCCCCAAAGAAGGTGGTGAAATGCATGTGATCAGAGATACGGCAGGGCATTCTAGCCACACAAACACCACAGCTGCCTGGACAGCAGACAACAGTGACACACCCAGCCGAGGAGAGATCAACGGGGAGGCATGGCTAACACCGAATGGTTCCGGGCAGAACCAACCTACCTGTCTGAGTACCCAGTGCCCCTCTCGCTCCCAAATGACGCTGTGCCAGGTAGGCAGTAAAAGCCACCTAGGCCTCAGTGAAAACCATCCTTGCCAGGTTAGGGGTGGGATTGTTCCTGCAATGCAGTGACACAGGCCATCATCTGTGTCAGGTCCGAGGCTGAGCCAGTCACCGTCCGCTCCTCAGTTGCCAACCCCCTGCAGGGCTGCGACGCAGGCCACCGTCTGTGTTGGGTTGAGGCAGAGCTGGCCACTGTCTGCTCCTCTCCTGCAGTCTCCCCCAAGGGCAGAGCTGTGACACAGGCCACCGTCCGTGTCGGGTACGAGACAGGGCAGGCCACCATCCACCCCTCCGCTGTCTCCTCCTGTAGGACCGTGACACCGGCCACCGTCTGTGTCGGGCTTGAGGCAGAGTCAGCACTAGTCTGCTCCTCCCCTACAGGAGGTCACCTTTCCACTTCAGGAGGCAGGGCACAGCGATCTCCCACCTGCTTTCCCCCTGTAGTCCACTGGGGCAGAGGAACCACCATGTTGGCTACAGTCCACACAGGGGAGGTAGAGCCGGCCACCATCCGCTCCTCACCCTTTGTCTCCAGGGCATCTCCTGTCAAGGAGATCCCTTGCCTGGCCCACCTACATTCCTGTGGCCAGGCAGGAAACGCTCCCTCTTCCCCGAGAGGCGAGTGCCAGGGAGACTTACTGCTGGGGGACTGCTGGCGAGGTCCACTCCGGAGTCTCAGAGTTCTCGCCCTGCAGCCCGCCCCTCCAGGGCATCCACCTCTACAAAAATCCCAGCAGAAAGGTCGTCGCAGTCACACCCTGACGGCGACTACCATCAGAGGTTGCCGCGACTCCACCCTGATGGCGACTTCCCCTACCAGAGGTTGCCGCAGCTCCCCCAGGTACAAGGGACTCTGGCCCCCAGACACCCCAGGGCATACGCAGGACCCCAGGGCGAGACCTGCCTGATGCACGAGATCTGTC
>JAGKTI010035468.1:0-11252 GCA_018397915.1 Birgus latro | reverse complement strand
AGACCTCGTTTATGTATTTTCCATTTTCTTTTTTATACATTCTTGCCCCATCCTTGTCTTACACGTTTCATCTATCGTCTTTTCTATCGCTCAGTTTCTTTCTCCTCTAACACTGCCCCTTCTTTTCACCTCTTCCATCATTTTTGTCTGTTTCTTTTCAGTATTTTCACTTTTACCTTCATGTTCACATTATTCTTCAGGTAGCACTTTTATAGCAACTCCATCACACTTTTGCTTCGGTCTTCAATGACCCATCTCTACATTGCGCTTTGAACTCCTTATCATTGTTCCTTGCTTCTTCTATCGTGTATTGCCATTTCGTTCCCACTTGCTCTATTCGTTTAAAGTCCAGGTTGATGGCGTGTTCTTTCAATGTTCTTCGGAATTTCAGACGGTTATATTCAGCTCAGGGAGAGGGATATGGTTTGTGATTGGGTTATGGGAATGGCTTCTCCAAATTGAAGAAAATCGTCAAGAGGCAACAAGAATAAGCCAAGAAAATACGTCAAAGGATTCAGTGGATTGAATCCCTCAAATTAGGTAACGTATTGCATTTTTTCCCTTCCTGTCTCAAAGTACTTCCTTAAAACTTGGTGGGTAAGGAGTAGCCTTAATCAATCCCCTAATCCTAGAGTTGATTAGTAATGCACATGAGTAATTTGGTTCTAACAAGAAAAAATTACACAAAAACATTTCGCTGAACTACTTCAGCATTAATGTTATATAAAATTTTTAATGAATCTTATAAGACAACCACCCGAGAGTAACCAGTATAGTAATGATAAAGAGAAACGACGACATCTGATTTACAGGGTTACCATTTTTTTCTCTCTCTCACTTTCCTTCATTCACTTCTCTACGTTGCATTTTTCTTCAACAACAATTTTTTTTTTTTTGCCCCTTCCCTGTAGTACCGTTTTCAAGTCCTCCTTACAGTCTCTTTTCTGTTCAGTACATTACGGTGATCTCAGATAATCACACTGCTAAGCACAAGTATTACCAATATGGAATCTTTGTAGATTAAAGAGTACCAGAAAAAATGACTAGCAAAGTGTTATACAAAGTAGGCTATCCTAAAGGTGCGAGAAAAGACTGTATGAATCTGTGAACACGAAGGGGGAAAAAAAAAGAAAATGAAACGCCCATATATTATAATCCGAAGTGAAAAGCCTCAAAAAATATAACAAACACAGGGCCACGTAACAAATTCACAAATTTGAAAACAGGTTGAATAATGGCACACACTGATATATTCCTTGGTATTGTACATCTTTTAATCTCATGTCAGATTTAAGTGATTTGTTTCACTCTTGCTACCTTCAGACAATTTTACTTAGTTTAGAGAAGGGCATCAGTTTGGGAGGTTCATCGAGACCGATTGTACTCCCGTCACTACAGGTGGTCTTTCTAAAGCTTAGGAAGAATAAAACGAAATATACCGCCTTGGCTTGAAGGTAAAAATCAATTCTTTCCCTCTGTGTACAGTCACAAATATTTCACATGCACACTGAAGGAAAGTGAACGACGCTGATGCAGTATAATTTGGTGCAAAGTTGAACCGTTGGAGGAAGAAGGATGAATAACCCCAAGTATAAAAGGCAGGTGGAGTGATAAAGTGAGTATAAATGCAAGATGAGCCATAACATAATGTAATGACAGGCGCATATTTGGTTTACAGGGCAATGTTCTAAGTGACTGGAGATTATTGCCCATGTCTTTCTAAGATACTTTACTCCGCGTATTACACCTTATTTTCCTCTTTTATATTAATGATGCTACCTATATAGAAAACAAACTCTAATAACATTCAAGGGAACGTTAAGATTTAGTATGTAGTGTAAACTGGTATGGAAAATGTACTATGAAGTCCCCCATACCAGCGTGAATACGGGTCATATTTTGCTGACAGGTGGGTACAGGAGGTTGTGTAGACCAGATATTCATTCTTAGATCCTTAGTGGAAAAGTTTCTAGAGAAGAGCAAGAAGTTGTATGCAGCCTTCATGGATCTGGAGAAAGCATATGACAGGGTGGATAGACAAGGTTTGTGGAAGGTATTAAGAATATATGGAGTGGATGGGAAGTTGTTGAAGGCAGTGAAGAGTATGTATGAGGGTGCTAAGGCTGCAGTGCGTGTGGATGGCAAACTGAGTGAATCTTTCCATTTGAAGGCTGGATTGAAACAAGGATGTGTCATGTCTCCATGGTTGTTCAATCTGTATATGGATGGGGTTATAAAAGAGATACAAGGTCGGGCAGTGGATGTTGGAGCGGCCCTAGTGAGAGAGGGCAGTGTTTGGAAACTCCCTGTACTGTTGTTTGCAGATGATACTGTGTTGTTGAGTGAAGACGAAGGGGAGCTGCAAGGCTTGGTAGATGAGTTTGGGAGAGTGTGTAAGAAACGGAATCTAAAGATGAATGTGGGGAAGAGTAAAGTGATGATCTTCGAGAGAAGTGAAGCAAGTGAGTGTACAGTGAGATTGGATGGTAAGGATATGGAGAATGTGAGTGAATTTAAGTACTTGGGTAGTGTGATGAGTAAGGATGGTAGTCTGGAGGGTGAAGTACTCGAAAGGGTGCAGCAGGGAAGGAAGGTTGCTGGTTCGTTGAAAGCAGTGATAAGAAACAGGGAGGTGAGCATGGAAGTGAAAAAGTTGTTACATGACAGTATTGTGATACCAACTCTGACATATGGAAGTGAAGCTTGGACCCTGTTGGAAGGACAGAAGTCAAGAGTGAGAGCAGTGGAAATGAGTTATTTGAGAGGAGCATGTGGAGTCACATGGAGAGACAGAGTAACAAATGAGGAAGTGAAGGAGCGTTGTGGTGTGCTTGAGGACGTGATGGGAAGCGTTAGGAGAACCACGTTAAGGTGGTTTGGGCATGTGGAGAGGATGGAGAGTGAAAGATTGACGAGGAGAGTGTATGTGAGTGAGGTGGAGGGGGCGAGAGGGAGGGGGAGGCCGAGGGTGAGATGGAGGGATGGAGTGGAGAGGTATATGAGAGAGGGGGGTGTGAGTTGGGAGCGTGGTAGTGAAATGGCAGGGGACAGAGCGACATGGAACCGATTTGTTTGTGGCCACACCGTTCGGGATTGAGGCGTCTGGCAATAGATAGATAGATAGATAGGTGGGTATTTGGGTTAGTGTGGTGAGGCTGGCTAGGTGGTAAAAGCAGGGTGCAGGCAGGCGGACAGGGTGATAAACTAGGATACAGAAAAGGACAGGGTGATAACAGAGGGTGCAAAGGAGGACAGGGCTATCAGGCACGGAGTAAAGAGGTAAAGCATCGTCCTAAGTTAATATTACGGCCTTTGATGGGTCCAAGGTGAGCGGTGTTGTGGTGAAGGCGCAATGGGGGATGTAAGTTCGTCTACTATTTCATCACTTTACTTCAGACATACACGCACACACACACACACACGCACACGCACACGCACACGCACACGCACACACAGAGTTAACCTACGCTGAAAATGTTGGTGTGAAAGAGAGTATCACCGAAGGATGGGACAAAAAAAGTAATGTACAAGTGAGGAACAACTGATGCAGGAGTGGACGAAGAAGGGAGTGAGAAGAAACAAATGTAAATAAGTAAAAGAAAGTATGAAACAAAGAATTATAGGAGAAGGAATCAAAAGAAGGGTGCCAAGCGAGTGGGGCAGGAATGGAGGGGAAACCGAGAAACGGTGAAGTATTTTGTCAGGACGGGAACTCCTAGAAATTTTGGAGAGAGAATGTATGTATAAATGCAACAAAGGCCTTGTTTGATCACATGCACATTTTTTTCGCCCTGTTATATGACAGTGTAAGTGGAGTACAACTACTTGTCATTCTCCCAAGACTAAGCTGTTGTTGTTCACAAATAGTAGCCTACCCTATCTAAAATCTAACAGCAGAAAGTATACAACTGTTAACAGTTTAAAGATTCATATTACATATTTGGGATTCTAGCATGATGCTCTATAACTCTCAAATTTTTGTTCCTTCTTGTAGTAACTAAGTGCGTTGCTAATAATCGTCAACAGCCTTCCCTCCCTCACCTCCCTTTTGCTTTTACTACTGTATTATCTCTTCCTCCTCCCTCCTTCTTCTACATCCTCCACACATCAAACAGTGGCAAGTCCTACTCCCCGTTGTTCATTTATGGCCACAACAATTCTTCCACTGTACAAATGACGACACAAGAAACCCCTTTGATGGACCAAATTCAGGGTCTTGCTCCGTAACCTTCAGCCTCTCCCGTCCCTACTACGGCCACATTTGGTCTTGTTCATTCCTTTATCATACCTTCCTCCATCCGTCTCTTTGCCTTTCACCTCTCAACACAGATGTGTCATGTCAGTGGAAGTGCTTTTGTGTTATAGAATACATTAATAGATAAATAAACGAATAAATTTGAATAAATATTTTAATTAGTTAATATGAACGTGTGTGTGTGTGTGTGTGTGTGTGTGTGTGTGTGTGTGAATAGTCATCAGTAAACAAGAGAGTTATTCCACTTGTGCTTGCGTGGACTACAGCACCCAGAAATATCCCTCCTTTTACTAGATCACCTTTCCTCCGATGAGCGATAAAACTATATTGATACCGTTCATCACCCCTCTGCTTATACAACGCCTGCCACTTCTCATTACCTCAGACTCATTCTTCTTGTCCATGTTCACTCTTCTTTGGTCCTGGAGAAGATGCCTTCACGCTGTGGCACTGATATTACCGGGTAGCGGATCTGGTCGGTTGAATCACTGAAATCCCCAGCACCTCATCTTTACCAGTTAATTTCTACCAATGCCAAGATAATATTTCTTGTATGTTATTAATGCAGACTTTCCTATATTAAAGAAAATAATGATAACGTAAAAGACAATAAGGTGTAGTTGACAAAATAAATCACCAAGTAAAAGGTGTGACAAAACTTTCTAGTTCATCGAGAAAACGATCTTTTTTCTCCATATCTTTCCTTCGTTAACTAACATTCCTCTTTCTCCCCACTCTTAAACTCCTTCCCCTCCCTTCCTATTTCTTTTTAGTTTTTATCCCTCAACTCTTTCAGTCTTTCATCACTACCTCAGTTACTGTTCCCTTCTCTTTTTCTTCTCCTCTGGCCCCATTACCTCTCCCCTCCTCTCATTTTTTTTACTCATTTTATATCACTGATCCATTCTTACTCCCTTGCCTCCTTTCCTACGATTGCTTTTTCTTTCTCCCCCTCTCCACTCCTGCTCTACTACCTCTGTTTCCTTCTCCAACCACTTTTCTCTCTCCCCTCCTCTTTCTCTCACTCCTTTCCTCTTATTTATTTTTTCTCTCTCTCACTCTTCCCTGAGGCGTGGACTACTCAGCACTGTTCAACTTGGGCCATACAGACTCTGATCTACACAAAAGGTAACACGGGAGAACCCTCTGAAGACCTAAATTCTCAGTTCCGCTTCGGTAGCCTTGCACTCTCCCTCCAGCCTCTGCTCCACCACTCCACCATTTTTTTTTTACATAATTTTTCCAGCCGTTGTTTTATTCCAATCTGTCTAGCCCTCTTGCAGTTCATATCTCCTGTGTCATAGTTATAACTCGTAACTGGTATTTCGTAACTGCTTTGTATCTCCTCCCTCTCTCTCTCTCTCTCTCTCTCTCTCTCTCTGCGGCTAGGTGGCAGGGCGATAGAGTGTGGCGAAGATATTTAACTCTCTAATAGCAGGCGATCTAAAAATATCGTCAGTAAATTATTATTTCCCCAAATTGAATATGCATATTATATTGCAAGCCGTTCTTGACGATAATGGCTCCAGAACAAAGTATATACAAGTACTCCTCTGATCAGTAGACACACTCATATCATGCACGGATCTTCCTACGTCACTTACTGGGAGATTTAATGCGTTTATAAAACGCTGCTTTACATTTTTATGGTTTTATACAGAATTACAGTATGTGGAGTTACGCATTCAGAGAATCAAAATATTTAAGAATTACTAATAGTGAAACGGCATCATTTTCTTTTTATTAAAAAAAAAAAGTGGTGACATGTGGAGATGTAGGAGGACTACTGGGCCCCAAGGAGGACTACTGGGACTTGGGAATAGGCCCTGAAGCCTTTGTCCAGAGTCGTACACGTAAAAAAAAAAAAAATCATGCATGAGAAAACCAGAAAACCCCGCGTTAACCGAATGCCTGCAGGTCATCTACTTTGAATTTTATTACAGGTAACGTCAAATGATTTTACTCTAGCTACTCAAAAGTAGCCTCTGCAAGCACTATCACTGTTAACGTTTTACCAAGAAAAGCTTACTCCATACTTTATTCCAGCTTATGGCAAAGTACTATAATCAGTTCACGGAAAATAACTTCAGCCGGAGGGCTACAACAACGATAATAATAATAATAGTAATAATAATAATAATAATAATGATAGTTGCATTAATAATAAGTAACTTACCCAGGTACCGAGGTGCATTGGAAAGGGTAGTCACTAACTTCCGGCAGTCGCTTTCGGAGCCGCAAATACATCAGGTGGTAAAGGCGGCTTTGTTGCACATCTAGCATAGCGATTTACACAGTGCATATTACACCTTAACATTATCTTGTGTGCACCTGGCAACGTATTACCGACATCATTTGCTTCATTATCACAAAGGAAGGCAATGAGGTGTACGACTAATGTGCAACAAATCCCTAACGATGCGGTGTTATGAAATCTCCAAGTCACTTAGAATACAACGTTACTAACATCTGCCCACTGCCTCTGAACACACAACCACAAAGTGCATTTTTTTTTCTTTACCAACACATTCAACACAACAGTATATCATTCAGAGCTGAGCGTCCGAAGTACAGCTGTTTTAGTAATGAATTATTTTACATTACGAGATCACTCTACTAGCGCACACGACAAAAAGCAATGTTCTTATCGATCTTTGTCTCATAGTTAAAGATCGTCCAAGTTTGGTTCAGCCGACAAAGTGCAGGTATCGTCTTTTCTAATGTTCTTTTATGTGGAAAATCTGGCATCACGTAGTATGAGGAGACGAGGACCCGTATAAGTAATCATATTATGTTCTCATTGCACCTTGAAATAACACGGTATGTGAAGAAAACTTGGGCCCGAATTAGTTATCACGTTCTCAGTGTTCTTATGTTCAGTCAAAGGTTTGGCATTACACAGTGGGAGAACACCAGGGTTTGTAGTAATTACCTTGTTTTCTTCTGTTCTTATGCTCACTCATTACATCCCACCATACGAGAGGAACACTAGGGCCCGTATTTTCCAAGCTTCCCTTTCTGTTCTCTTTTCTGATTGTGATATCAATTTAATGTCGACAAAGATTGTATGAATAACACACAAGAATATAGTAAAGGAGTAGAATCAGAAATAAACCAGTAAGGAAGAGGTGTTAATAAGCTTCCTACTACTTGAGAATACCGCCCTAAGACCCATGATCTGTTTGGTTATAGAAGTTCCCTCGCACAGCTTTCTTACTGATACTATTTTGCATCTAGTACTCTTATAATTGTGTTCTTGCCCGTTATTTGTAATCAGCGTTGATTTAAAAGATGTAAATACCATAAGTGACTAATGCCCTGTAATAAGCCAAATAAATACCGTAGCTGAGGAATATACAGTATACTAGAGAGCCTCCTAAGCTGACGAGAAAAGGACCAAGAGCCGTATTTTTTCCAGCTTAGGAGGCTTTCCAAAACCTTTTTCTTTGCGACATATATTATCTGTTATACTTCCTTTTCTCGTGTGTTTTATTACCTCCGCCAAGGAGGTTATGCTTTTGGCCGCGTTGGTTTGTTTGTCTGTCTGTTAGCTGGATTACTCAAAAAGTTATGAACGGATTTACATGAAATTTTGTGGAAGTGTGGGCCATGACCCAAGGAAGAAATGAACAAATTTGGGGGCGGGTCCGGACCTGGATCCAGAGTATCCCGCACAATATATCCAAAAGTTTTCATTGAATTTCTGTGAAATTTTGTGGAAAGGTGGGCCATGGAAGAATTGATTAAATTTTGGGGTGGATCCGGATCTAGATCCTATATCCGCGGAACATATCCGGATCCTTTATAAAGGCAATGGCATTGGCGGAGGTATGCGCTCTCTGCGTGCTTTCTAGTTTAGATTATTCTGATACCGAAATAGCTTGCACAGATGACAAACAAGAAATGATTTACGTATTAAATACAGAAATAAACAGGCAAGGAAGCTGTACTAGGACGCCTCGTAATCTGACGGGACACGGACCAAGCAGCAGCCACGTGACCGATCTTAGGTGATGCAGATAATCAACTGGTCATATCATGGTTCCAGACTCAACGCTGCGCTGGTGATCCGAACAGTCTCGAAACGTGATGAAAGCAAAAGTTAAAGGTTCGTTTACGTGCTGTTCTTAGAGTGCAGCTCACTTGTCCGAAGCACAGGATCATCATCATGAAACGATGCACAGGGTAAGTGATGCTGCACTAGCAGAGTTTGAACTTGGAACGTACAATTGCCTCATTTCCTCTTGAGCAAGTATTTCCGCACCCTTACGAAGTGCGAAGGTGGGGACATGCTTTAGGCTATTTGTAATTATTTCTGAAGTATGTGACGATGACAGAGCATACTTATTTGACTCCTCTTTGTAGTTGCTGACTACAGTCCACAATGTGGATGGACACTGGTGACATCTAACAATTACAGATATTCCATAAATGACCGTCAAAACTTCGGCCGTGTTTAAACATTTGCACTCTCAGTTTTCGTAACACAGCCGTTACACCTGTTCACTATTTCTTGCATCCCTTATCATCGAATTCATCTCATCACTGCTGATGTTTTTAACTCATTTAATCTGATTATGATATATACTTTTCATTTTTATTCTTACGATCTTCAGACGAATTCTTTGATCAGCAAAGATTTTTAGCTGGCAAATTTCATTAAAGGTTTTCGTTAGCCCCTTTACTGCTCTGGTACCCTCGAAAATGAATAGCATCGCTTGAAAGTGGCAAGAATAATGAATACATATATACACCATAGGACTGAAGAGGTTTACTCGAGCGCTGCATCACAACAAAAACCTCCCCTTCTGTATTGGGTTATAATCCCTTTGTTTTGGCTTTAACTTGTCTTCCGCCTCCCTCCATGTACTCTTCCATCTTGGGACCGGATTCATAAACAGACTTACGATCATCTCCTTCTCGTAACTCTGGTAGGAGAGGCAGTGAAAATTTCTGTATTCTTTTCCTTGTCCTTCCCTCAGAAACAAAGTATGGCCCGACAAATCTCCTCTCGTAACTAAAATAGATGATCTGTAACTGCATAAAGAACAGGCGACACGAGAAAATTATAAAACGGTAGCAATAAAGTCCATGTTATTCTTTTTGAGGTGTAGGGACACGAGGCTAGGGTACCGTAAACCATTACATTTACGATTAGATGATCAGAATACTTTCCTGCAAAAACAAACAGTAGTTACACACGCACAAAAAAAAAAAAAAAAGCCTTAGTTTGGTTGTGAATCCGGGTCTTTGACGTTGTCATAACCAGTAAATCTTCCACATGAATGACCACAAGTTCGGGAGCTGCTTATCCCTGACATCTGTTCCACGACGAACTTGGTGCATTATAAACTTAGCGGCGACCAAAGCACTGCACTTCATCTTTTTCTGTTCCCATATGTGTCCACATATTTCCCTTTCTGTACCTGAGAAACATGAATTTATGTTGTAATGGAATGACCAGGGAAAGAAACACAGACAACTATGAATTAGAGTAATTATAAGGAAGAAATGGACTACAAGCAAATGAGATCAAAAGAAAGAAGTAGGCTACAATCAATAGAAATTAGGAGAAATATCTACTTATCTACCAGTTCTCCAATAATTTAGCTATCAGGCACATAAGGGCCAGGGACTAAGCAACTTTGTCCAGACATTAAGGCGAGAGTGACCTGTCGCTATCCCATGCCCATGAGTGGTAGTATGCCAACAATACACAGCATTCTAGGATGCAGACCCTTATGAACCACGTGTGGTTGGAGCATTTTATCCTACTGGACTACCATGTGTCCTTTCGGCTACATGATTACCACCCAAAGTAGTAAATGGTTTTCTGGCCTACAAGAAACCATTTGTTTTGTAAGCAAGTGCACTGTTGAGTAACACAGTAGTAGCACTACACCAACTGAGTGAATGGTGAGCGCTCGCACTTAACACAGTACGCAAAATTACAACCAATAAAATCATAAGTTATCGGAATCAGACATTGCCTCAACAAAACCTGTTGTGTATATCAGTTAACAAAATGAGGAAACTGTCGCTTTTACAATTGCGGGTCTGAATACAAATCCATAAACTGGGACAATAAAACTGTGAGTGCTTGGGATTGGGCGTTGGTAATGGAAATGAGTTAGCACGTCGAGAAGAATAAAGCTTGTTTATTGACCAGTTAGTAATGAATACATAAAGTATTGTGCAATAATATTACTAATTATAAAGCTTCACGTGTCTGGCATCTTAGTGTTTGTTAATGCATTAATGAGCGTAGCTTCTCCAAGATGAATATTTATTTACAAAGAAAACGATGCTCCCCTGAGTGAGAGTTAAAAGCAATTATGAACTAGGTAGGATATATCATCTTATATTAATTTACCCTAAGCAAATTGAGCTAACCACCTCACTCTGAAGATATACTCTCTTGGGTTTTATCCTTGTTACCTTTAGACATTTACAGTTCATATTTACTCCTCAGGCAATAACTTCTTCCTGCGGACCCACTGCGTAGTTTTAATTTCTCCTTAAATACTACGGATACTGACGTCATGCTTCACCCTGCCACAGCTCTTGCTCCCTTGCTAATTATCAGTGCTTTCCCAGTGCTTTACACAAATACGAAAATCTTGAAAAATATGAAGAGCGAGGGATACACTGCGAGCTTGGATTTAATGGAGAGTAAATTGGAGAGAAAACACAAACTGAGGAAATTATTGTAGGATTTTATTAAATGAATATACTACAGTGGAATCTTACAGCGATATAATGTATCGACGATTGGAAGGAAAATACGAGTCGAAAGAGAAACATAGGTTAACATTTTCATTAAAGATCTCCTGTGGTGAAGGGAGCTAATGACGACTGCTCTGTACAGTAGCCTCTCAATTTCGAACAGCCTAGCTTAGAGCTGAACAAAACAACACTGGATTGAAGGACATGACTCTGACCTGATATCCCTTCCATTAATTCTGCTTGAGCTTCACTGCTTCTCAGTGTGTGTGTG
>JAGKTI010035467.1:0-11252 GCA_018397915.1 Birgus latro | reverse complement strand
GAACCACACACTACCATACCACATTCATACGGACAATATGGAGAGACCAATATTCACCACACCCTTCAACCTTAACCACAGACCACCACCACAGCACACCCTTCTGTCTTACCATCACACTAATCACCACCACACCACACCACACCACTCCCTCCCTCTCTCCATCTCTCTAACACCACACCTCTCCCCCCCTCTCACTTCTCTCACCACACCACCACACTCACCGTCACCACAATCTGACGTGCAATTAGACTGAGAGATAAAGAGGTAAACTAATAGGAGTTGTATAAAAAATCGCACATCACAATACAGTTATATAAACGATATTTCATTAAATTATTCATCGTAAAAAAAAAACGGTGTCCATTCGGTAATGTCTGACCAATTTAATATAGGCTAATCTGTCAGAGAGAGAGAGAGAGAGAGAGAGAGAGAGAGAGAGAGCGAGAGAGAGAGAGAGAGAGAGTGAGAGAGAGAGAGAGAGAGAGAGAGAGAGAGAGAGAGAGAGAGAGAGAGAGAGAGAGAGAGAGCACACATTGATTGGCCAGCTATACCCCATTGTTTTCCATCCCGTATACACGCAATGGAAGTACAGTAATTAGTGCAACACATGCGCTCCTCGTATTTAATTCCACTGTCTTTCTCTCACTATATAACCACATTCCACCTTCACCAATGCAAAGGTACATTCCACCTGACAGTTTGAGATAATTTGCAGTATATAAATTTGTGGATATAAACTTCTTCACTGCCTTTTTTTTTTTTATTATTCTGTCACCTGTCACCTGTCACCCAAATATATTATAGTGCTTTTACCCTTACCTGAAAAAGATCCCTAACCCTCTATTAGCTCTGTTCAAGCCAAGTGTAGTCAGAATGAAGGGTCAGTTTGAGTGATAACCAAGGAGATTCAATCCTACCTCATAACTAAGACCCATCGAGTTTAAAGCAGTTTTAGGTTTTAAGTGGTGGGAGTTGTCCAGTTCCGTCAAATAAAAACAAAAACAGTAAGAAAAAGGGATGAACTAAGACTACAGTCAAACAGACTAAGATGAAGAGATGAACCAAGGCTCTAACTCCGGTTCCAAAGCCTTCCCCAAGCGTAAGAAAATCGTAAGAACATGCATAAATACGATAGAAATAGAGGCTCCGTAGTGAAGGGGTTAACAGGACAGTCTTGTGTCACGAATATAAACCAGAAATATGGTGAGATTTATATAGTAATGGACATGATGAATACTTTGTGTGGGATGAATGTTATCTCTCTCTCTCTCTCTCTCTCTCTCTCTCTCTCTCTCTCTTCCTTACCCACTCCACATCAAACTCCTTACTCCCCCACACAAATCTCATCCTACTCCACCCTCTGCTCCACACCAAACTTCCACTTCCCTTCACTCACTACTCACAACTCTCCCTCCCTCCCCATCTCCCCATTTCCTACCCATATCAACTCTCCCTCACCCACTTCCTCCTTCCTTTTACTCCTTACCCATACCCACTCGTCTCACTACCCACCCCAAACTCTCTCTCCCTCCCCCCTCGTTTCCCCATTCCCCTCACTCTCAGCCTAACAACTCCCCCTCCCTTACTCCACATTCCCCTCCCTGCCTGCATCAACTCCCTCCCACCTCCCCATACTCCACTAGGAACCCCCCCCTCTCTCTCTCTCACACACACACACACACACACACACACACACGGAGGCAGTGACCTTCACCAATAACTCAGTACCACCCTAACCAGACGGAAGACTCAAATATCACAGGTCTACCAACACCACCAATTTACCAACACCACGCATCTACCAACACCACCAATCTACCAACACTACCAACCTACCAACACTACCAATCTACCAACACCACCCATCTACCAACACCACCCATCTACCAACACCACCAATCTACCAACACCACCAATCTACCAACACCACCAATCTACCAACACTACCAATCTACCAACACCACCAATCTACAGAGAGAGAGAGAGAGAGAGAGAGAGAGAGAGAGAGAGAGAGAGAGAGAGACGGTAAATTGGTGAAATATAGAGTGAACATCAAAGGAGCTAATGCACTCTCCGGGATGACATTACCAAAACACATTCCACCCACCCCACTCTCTCTCTCTCACACACACACACAAACACACAGGCAGGGGAGGAGGGCAAGGATAGGAAGAAGGGAGAGGAATCATGGAGGGGAAGGAAGGGATACATAATACTGTGTGTGTGTGTGTGTGTGTGTGTNACACACACACACACACACACACACAGTATTATGTATCCCTTCCTTCCCCTCCATGATTCCTCTCCCTTCTTCCTATCCTTGCCCTCCTCCCCTGCCTGTGTGTTTGTGTGTGTGTGTGTGTGTGTGTGTGTGTGTGTGTGTGTGTGTGTGTGTGTGTGTGTGTGTGTGTGTGTGTGTGTGTGTGTGAGAGAGAGAGAGAGAGAGAGAGAGAGAGAGAGAGAGAGAGAGAGAGAGAGAGAAACCGTCTCTCACCCCAAACTATTATACAATTCACACCCTCAGGCCTTCCTCCTTCCCCCCATTCTTCCTATCCTCTCCCATTACCTCCTCTTCCTCTTCCTTCTTCATCCTCTCTCCTTACATATTCTCCCTCTTCCTCCTTCCTGCTCTTTCCCCTCATCTCCTTTTCCTCCCTACTCTCCCCTCACCTTCTCTTCCTCTTCATGGCCCTAATTCATACACCTTTTCCCTCATCTCCTCCTGCTTTTCCACTTCACTTCCTTTTCCTCCCAACACTCTTCCTTCCTTCTCTCTCTCTCCTCATCTACCCTTCCTCCTCCTCCTTCCTATTCTCTCTCCTTGTCTCCTCTTCCTCCTCCTCTTGCAGTTGCCTTTTTTGTCCACCTGTACGCCTTTTTCCTTTTCTTAATAAGTTCTTGTGTCCATCTTCTCTTCTTCCTTTTGTGAGTTTGATCCTCTTCCTCTCCCCCCTCTTTCTCCTCCTCCTCTTCAACCCTTCTTTCCTCCTAATTTCCCCTTCCTTCCTCCCCTCTTCCTCCCATTTCTTCTTCCCTCTATTCTCCTTCCTCTCCCCAGCTTTCTTACTTCCACTAACTTTCATTGCCTCCCCCCTTTCTTCCATTCCTATCCGCTCTCTCTCTCTCTCTCTCTCTCTCTCTCTCTCTCTCTCTCTCTCTCTCTCTCTCTCTCCAACTTCTCGTCTGGTTAACTTTTAAAATTACGAAGGAAATTCTTGATGTTTTTCTTACAAGTCTTGTGTTGTTTGTTCTCTCTCTCTCTCTCTCAAATGGCTTCCTTTTTTTCATTCTCCCCTTCACTTTCCACTGGTTTTTTCACCTTTACAAGTTTACACCTTTTTCTCTCCTCTTCCTTCATTTTCTTTACTCACTTTGCGTCACTGCTTCATTTCCTTCGCTCCTTCATTTCCTTCACTGCTTCATTTCCTTCACTGCTTCATTCTACCTCCAATTTTCTTTCATCTTCCTTCTCTCGTAACTTTCAAATGAGATTAGTAAACAAAGAATTGTACTTTTATCCGATCACGTATTATAAGCTAAATTTCTGCTACTTTTTGGTCTCTCTCATTACAAAGAAGTACAAAGGAGGGGAAACTGGAACATCTTATTACAAAGAAGTACAAAGAGAGGAAACTGGAACGTCTTATTACAAAGGAGTACAAAGGAAAGGAAGCTGAGATCTTATTACATAGGAGTACAAAGGAGGGGAAACTACAACATCTTATTACATAGGAGTACAAAGGAGGGGAAACTACAGCATCTTATTACAAAGGAGTACAAAGAAACCAGCAAAACAAATATCGCTCCTTTAAGGCTGATAAAGGATTGGTTATAACGAGAGCAACTATACAGACCAAAGACATTGGATAATAAACAGGGAGGGGTTAATAAAGGTGTAGGATGGCAACACACACACACACACACACACACACACACACACACACACACACACACACACACACACACACACAGAGAGAGAGAGAGAGAGAATAATCTGATGATGGCTGCTTTAAATGCCGACCTAAAGACTTAAAATAATCCGCATGAAGGCAGATGTTAAGTGTTCCAGGGTGGGGAAGGGTACTAACACCTCTTCTTTAGCGATTTATTTTGCAAACTTACCAGTCTCTTTTATCATATTAATTCCTTCTGTATTATCGACACAGACTGGATAAGATCAATGCAGTTATTACAATGGCACAAGTAGAAATAAACCGGTAAGGAAAAAGTGTTAGGGAGTTTCATAATCCGACAACAATATGAACTCCAGGCCCATATTCTCGTTGAGTAAGCTCCCTAACACCTCTTCCTTAGCGATTTAGTTTTGGATGTGGCTGGTTCACATCTTTTTGTACGTTATATATGCACAGTATGGCGACAGTGGAAGAATTTATGTAACACGCAGGGCAGCAGGGTGTAAGAGACCAAATAAATCACGTAGGGAAAGGTATTAGGGAGCTTCCTTACGAGAATGACCTCCAACCTCTTCCAGGGCGCCAAGATAACGCTATGGTCGCACTTCGAGTCTGAATACGTGCTTGGGAGGAAGATAGTGTTTATGTGCAAGGCGGAGGGCGAGCCAAGGCCCACTATTACATGGTTTAAGGACGGCATTGAACTGTATGCCCACTCATTCTTCCAGGTGAGTCACTCTTACAGGTGGGTCACTTTCCTACAGGTGTGTCACTCTCTTACTGGTGGGTCACTTTCTTACTGGTGGGTCACTTTCTTCCAGGTGGGTCACTTTCGTACAGGTGGGTCACTTTCTTACTGGCGGGTCACTTTCTTCCAGGTGGGTCACTTTCTTGAATCAGCTAAGGGTTCTCTTTTATGAATCTCACTGTTAATATACAAGACTCTGGGTATATACATTTAAATTACTTCCTCGATACCAGCTGTGTCACTCACTGAGTTACCGTACGCTCTTGAAGAATGAGGCCTGGCCCTCATGGAAGGAGTGTTAGAAAACGAAATCTTGCACAATGGTACAACTCCACCAGGCAGGGTGGAACACCCGAGGGGCAGGACAGTGGCCCCAAGGCATCTTACCAAAAACCGTTCAGCACGGCCAGTTTATTACTGGAACACGAATTTTTGCATAATGGCAGGTTTCATTCACACCAGGTTATAGGCAGGGTGGGACCCCCAGGGCCCTCTGTGGTCTCAGTCAAAGCAGTTATGCACGACCAAAGTTTTGAACTGAAGAACGCGAAATTTTGCATGTTGATGGATTTTCATCCTGGACTTGCTTTGGGAAGAGTGAAGCCACTAAGGGTGGCCCCTCATGGGAGAATCAGTGGCTCCTGGGGGTCCCAGCAAAGCCAATATGCACGACCATAGTTTTCAACACAGGAACACGAAATTTTGCACACTGCTAAGCATTTACCCTGGTCACGCATTAAGCAGGGTACGACCTCCAGTGACTGTCCTCCTTGTGCAAGGGGGCCGCCCCCAGAGGGAATTTTGCTGTAATTTCTTACCTAAGAACATGAAACTTTGTACAATGGTTTAGATCTGTACTGGGGCCATATTTCAGGCAGGGTAGGACTCATCAAGGTGGGGGGGTGACAGCCCCGGGGGTCATAGTTTTAAACCTAGGAACACGAAATTACTGGTAGACGTACACCCTGTTCACGTTTCACGCAGAGTGGGACCCCTAATGGCCATCCCCCACAGGAAGTGCTGCCCCCAAGGGGGAGAATGCTATAGTTTTTATCTACGTACATGAAATGTTGCACAGTGGAAGACCTTCACTCCTGGGGTCCGGCTCACAGCCTCCTCCATAAATATTTTTTCCCCTTACAGCAGTGGGTATGGAAAAGTGTCGTTTGTCTTGGTTCTTCGAGTTAATGAAATGTTGATATTGCAGGTGCATGAGTGGCAGGAAGGTGAGGCCGCCATCAAGAGCAAGATGGAGATAGACCCGGCAACCCAGATGGACGCAGGCTATTACGAGTGTCAGGCCGATAATAAATATGCAGTGGACGTCAAAGGATTCAGTGCAGACTATTCCATCGAATTTGTGTGACCACCGCCTCACCCACACCACCAAACACATCCTTTGCCACACTACATACAGCCAACACACCCTTTGCCACACTCCACACACCCCTTGCAACACTACACTACCACCCCGACTTGAAAAATAAGTGTGTTTTGGATCTGAGCTTGAAAATAAAAATAATAATAAAACTCATACGAAATTTACAACATGCGTGCAGCCTGTATATAAATTTGAATAATACCCAAACAGGCCCAACTAAAAAGCAACAGGCGTATAACTTGGACTGATGTTTGAAATATAGTAGTAAAATTAATGCACTAGGGAGTAAAAGGTATGCGACCTGGATTTGCGCTTGGGAATTAAACCCCTTGCCAGCACCTCACCAGCCTCACACCACAGTCCCCTCGCCTCACACCACACCTCCCTCACCTCGCTTACAACACCATGCCACAACCCTGAGAACCTCGTGTGTCTTGAATCTGAGCTTGAAAATGATAAAAACAGCCCCAACTTAAGGAACCAGCGTGTGTCTTAATCCGAGCTGAAAAAAAGGTACATGATAAGCAACAATTTGAAAAGTGATCAGCATACATCTTGCATTTGAGTTTGAAAAATTTCGAAAACAACTGAAACATAGGATAATATGCCTGTGTGTTGGACCAAAGCCTGAGAAAAATCAAAACAACCCCAAATAGAGAAGTGATGGGCGTTCTACAAAGATACAAAATAACAAACTATCAAACCATCTCCGACTTGAAGAGAGAAGTGCGAGGATCGGCACAATTAGCATCAAACGGGAAAGCTATTTAGGATCATAAGTCTTCTGGATCAAAGGTTAGGTAATCTATCAGGGCATGTATCAAATCAACTCTTCTCAGATCGCTTTCAAACCCCTTGTTAAATACTCATCACTGCTACTCCCAAACGATTATATTCAGCATAGATTTGAAGGGACTGGATACAACCTTCACTAATCCCTTCCATGCATGAGGTCTCCCTGAAGCTGAATAAAAATTACCTCAAAAATAAAATATAAACAACGTCCTAACATTGAAGGGATAAATGATACGAAGGGAAGTGGACGAGGGTTTTAGACCGTATCAGACAACATGACAAACTTTTTCAATCACCAGTCAGTTAGCTAACAAAAAATGTATCGAGATGGCTGGGTAAAATAAAAATATTGCTTGAAAATCCTCTCTCTCTCTCTCTCTCTCTCTCTCTCTCTCTCTCTGGCAAATCCAAAAAGAAAGAATTAATGATCATGCTAGATCACTGTAACTTAACCCTTTCAACAGCAATTTCATTTTTTCATCACGCACAATTTTATTCAGCATCAGAGAGACTTTCAACTGGATAGGACAGAGAGGGCCATTTTCGTGCAAGGCTTTCGTTAAGGTGAATGACATCTTTGGAGAGCAGCAGGATTATGAAGACCTCGTCGGGCTGAAGAGGTTTGATTTAAAACAAGCATAATTTAAGGTGACTGATAGAGGACATAAGATATTCCCAAGTTCTCCATTCTACGCTTTAATAATATGTAAATCAAAATAGGAGTCTTGATGTTTTTATTTAGTTGACTGTACTTCGCGTATTATCAAAACAATATAAATTTGTGGAGGCATCGTAGCACCTCTTCCTTAGCGATTTATTTTGTATAGTGTATTTTTTCTCCTGTGTGCTAAAGAAGAAATGTTATGTCAGCTACAATATGGACTCTCAGCGTGAACAGGCCGTTAGTGTGTTAGTCCTTTTGGGTAGAGTCAGCCCATCCGATAAAGACAGGGTGTGAGGAGTATGTCTTTGTACTGTATATACAACACAAATAGCCTATGCACTGATGTATGGATGGAGTTTGTACTGTGATGAAGAATGCTGCTTGTTGGGATATAAGTTACAAAGGTTACTAGAACTGTATCACTTGTTGGAGAATGTAGGGTGGTCATGTTAACCTCTTCAGTGCTACAGGTCTATCCAAAACAGGCTATCAGAAATATCCTTTACTGAGAGGCGTGGGTTAATAATGTTTACCTCTTCAATACACCTCTATCCAAAACTGAGTCAAGCGTGATATTAGAGACAATGAATGAGTCTGATGAATTTATGTACAAAATAGCAGAAATTTCACTGTACTGAAGGCCTTAATGGATCTCTCTTAGGCATTTAGTACATGGAAAATCTCTTAAAAATATCCTGCGTTACTCATACATACTTAGCCTCTCAGGATGCACGTAAGACATCTGACAGCATCACGAATAAAACATGTGATCATATGGAAGAGGTGAACAGGGGAGTCAGGATGTGTTTTAGGAGGATTTATACCAATGGAGGAAACTTTGGTGTGTTTACTGTGGCTTGTCAATCTCTTCAAGTGAGACTCATAACCACTTCATTTGCCAAAACATCACGCGATTTAGTTCAGTGTATGAGTGATTTCTGGCTAAACCCTTGCACTACACTGAAGTCTTGTTATTCTAAGTTGGCCATGACCAGACTAATTCATCCATCCTGAGGTGTTCTGGTAGTGAAGGGGTTAATTAAGGTGTGTCTGATCCCTCCAAATCGAAAACTCAAAAACAATGAAAGGGAAGGAATCTGGTGATGAGGCATGATTCCGAAAAGGAAGGAATTGAGAAGAAAAAAAAAAGGACAGGAATCATTGTTCAGAGGAAATAATTGGAACGGGAAGGAATCAGGGCATCACGTAAAGGAATTGCACGAGAAAGAATCCAGATGTGAATATTCAGAAAATAAATATTTAAGGAAAGGAAAAAACTGATGGGAAAAGAAATTCAGAAAACAAGAAGCAGATGATTAAAAAAAGAGAGAGAGAGAGAGGGAGAGAGAGAGGATTCAGTAGACCTAACTAAACACAGAAACAGATCATCAAGGAGAAGGAATCACGTGATCTATATAAACAATGAAAGCAGAAGAATCAGGTGATGGAAAGACAAAATGAAGAGAGGACTTGAACCAAATGAGAGACTAAAAACAGAAAGGATCAGGTGATGTAAAGACAGAATCAAAAGAGAAGGGAATCAGATAATCAAGAGACAATCAAAGGAGAAAGGAATCAGATGATCAAAAGAGAGAATCAAACGAGAAAGGAATCAGATAATCCAGAGAGAATCAAGAGAGAGAGGAATCACGTCAGCAAAAGAGAATCAACAGAGAGGAAATCAAATCAAAGCAAACCACTCCTCCTCCCTACAAAATCTCTCCTAAGCTGAATAAAATCGTCTGATGGTTAGAAGATTAAAGAAAAAAAGTGAGGTCAACGTAATGAAGGGGTTAACACGCATTCTTCACCTTAAATCTGACCTAAAATTATAGTTCTCTTCCATCACCTCTAAGACACGTACTCTAGTCCTTTAAACACGCTCCCTAACGCCTCTTCCTCGGCGATTTATTTGTGGATCTGGTTGGATAGTACAGTTTTTGCAGAGTGTGGAAATATTGGAATGCTTTACTCAACACAAAAGACGACAGTAACGAATAAGAAAATAAATCGCTGAGGGAGAGGTGTTAGGGAGTTTCTTTAACCGAGACTGCGGGCCTAACTAACACACTGCTATTGAATATACCCCCCCTATGTACCTGTCTATCTATCTATCTATGTGCCTGTCTACATCTACCTATGGACCTACTTATTCACCCACGTCTATATGTTCACTACTTATCTATAATTTTTCACGGTTATATATCTACAAATCTGCCAATCTAAATACATATCTATAATTCTATCAACATATCTACCTAATTATCAATCAACGTATCAAATTATCTACCCATACCTACTTACCTGCCTACATATCTACTACTTACCTATCAATTTACCTACCTATCTACCCATCTATCTACCTGTATCTAGCTATCTATCTATCTCTATCTATCTAGCTACTGCCTGGCTCCCTGTCCTCCTAGCATATGCTCGACAAAACACTTCATCGCCATGTGTCCCTACTAAGTAACAATCTCTCTCTCTCTCTCTCTCTCTCTCTGCTCCAACTCTCTCTCTCTCTCTCTCTCTCTCTCTCTCTGCTCCTTCTAACCCCTTCAGTTCGAAAGGTCAGGGATAAATTTAATCGCCAGTCGATATCCAAAAAAATATATATATATATATATCTTCTAATTCCCTTATTCCCGTCAGACCTTTTCCTTAGCGATTTATTTTTGGATATGTCTTATTAATATCCTTCTGTGCGTTATTTAAGGAGAGTATGATGATATTAGGATTTATATAGCACAATAGGACCGTCAGGTGTAATATGCAAAATAAATCGCTTAGGAAAAGGTGTTAGGGAGCCTCCTTAATCGATGGGAATACAATCCTTTGCCTTGTATATCCTTGGAGCAGGCTGGAGAGGGACGCCTTCACGTGGTGGCACCGATATAACTGGAAGGCTCCACTGACCGGTTATACAAGCGTCCCTGAACTACTTCCCTATCCCCCCAAAGGAGGATGGTGGACTGCAGGAAGAGGGTAACTTCAGCCTGCAGTCCACTGGGTTCACATTTTAGATAAGCCTGGGGTTACTATACTACTACTACTTCTACACCTACTACTACTACTACAACTACTACTACCACTACTACAACACCCATAACAACAACAACTACTACTACTACTAAAGCAGATTCCCAAATAATTCTTCCTTGCCTATTTATTTATACACACGGTCGGCTAATACTCTCGTCTATGAAATTTACTTATACAATGAAAATAAAAATACAAACTAACTACCACACGGTGTATATAGAGAAAACAAGTCACTCAGTACGACCTCCAATCACGGGGAATTACTTTTAAAACCCCTGTGATATCAACTCCAAATAAATGACTGTATGGATGAATGTATCGCTCCCTCTATAAACACTTCACCCCCATGACGTGTATTTCAGGTTATTCTCGCTACCTTCAGACGATTTTCTTCAGCTTCAAGGAGAGTTTTAGGACTGGGGGGGGGTTAGATGTCAGTAAGTTATCCTCTTCAGCACGAGATGTCATTCCTGTGTTAAAATCGTCTGGAGTCAGCGAGAATAAATCGTAAAGGGGACATCATGGTACTGAAGAGGATAACAGGAAGGGTCAGTGGTAGGGAATGAACAGTGGGTCATTATAAACATTTCCAGGAACCAACATTTACTACTGCAGTGACGGTAATGAAATACAATGTCATTACAATACTAGAAACCCTCCTCAGCCAACGATGGAAATGACCCCTGGGCAATTTAGAGTTTATTC
>JAGKTI010035466.1:0-11252 GCA_018397915.1 Birgus latro | reverse complement strand
CCCCCCCCCCCCCCCAAAAAAAAAAATCCAATCTTTTCCGACCGCATCAGTTTGAATTTCCCGCCGGCGCCGACTAGCTCCCTTCCCGCTCAATCTCCCTCCTACTAGTTCTATCTCAACTCCCATGAACAGTGGATGGCTGTCCGCTCGTTTGTGGTATTTTAGTTCTTGTTTAAATAATCAAAAGTCACAGTGCTAAGGATTAAGTGTAGTTAAACACTGGATTACTGGACATGCTTCAAGAGCAATTATGACCACTGTAAAAACCTTAGAGATGAGGGTAAACAACAATCATGGACTGTAAGTAAACACTGTCAACTGCTAAATATTTTCCATAATCACTTCTAAATCCTCATTCTCTGGTTACATTTTATTTACACTATCTAGTCAACTGGTGAACATTTTTGCCCCACACACCTCTAAATCATAATTTTTCTGGCTACATTTTATATACTTCATGCTTTGTGTCCCATATGTGAGTGCATAGGCTGTGAAAAGGTGATTTTCTCAGTAATAATCATGTCTGCCTTACTCACCTCAAAATCATCATTTTTGGGTTAAAATTCAATTAATTCATGCTTTGTGCCAATTATTTATGTGAATGAGGTTTTAATTAAGTGCTATGCATGTCTAGGAGGGAGGTAGGTAGGTGGTTTTCTGATTTAGGTTAGGTTAGGTTAGGGTCAAGAATGTCCGGTGCTGTTGGTGAACAATGAACACCTTTGCGATACCTAACTCTTTTTCTGGTAACAATCTATTTATCTGATGCTTTGTATCCCATATTTTAGTGCATAAGATATGAGAAATTATGATTTTCATAGTGATTGCCACGTCCGATACTTACTTACACCAACCTGCCAACTCATGAACACCCCTGCCTTACTCACCTCAAATTCATCATTTTTGGGATAAAATTTGATTAATTCATGCTTTGTGCCAATTATTTATGTGAATGGGGTCTTAATTAAGTGCTATGCATGTCCGGGAGGGGGGTAGGTAGGTGGTTTTCTGATTTAGGTTAGGTTAGGTTAGGGTCAAGAAAGACTGGTGCTGCTGGTGAACAGTGAACACCTTTGCCATACCTAACTCTTTTTTTGGTAACAGTTTATTTATTTGATGCCTTGTATCCCATATTTTAGTGCATAAGATGTGAGAAATGATGAATTTCATAGTGATTGCCATGTCCGATACTTATTTACACTAAGCTGCCAACTCATGAACATCTATGCCTTACTTACCTCAAAATCATCATTTTTGGGTTAAAATTCAATGAATTCATGCTTTGTGTCCATTATTTAATGCATATGGTGTGAGAAAGGGTGATTTTCATAGTGATTTCCATGTCTGATACTTACTTACACTTGCTGGCAAGTTGTGAGCACCTATGCCTTACTCACATCTAAATCATCATTTTTTGGTTAAAATTCAGTTAATTCATGCTTTGTGTGCATTATTTATGTGAAAGGGGACTTAAATAAGTGCTATGCATGTCCGGTAGGGAGGTAGGTAGGTGGTTTTCTGATTTAGGTTAGGTTAGGTTAGGGTCATGAATGACCAGTGCTGGAGCTTCAGGGCCAATATCCGGACAAGCCTTTGGCTCTATTATGTCCGATAATGGAGGGATTACTGGACATAAAATTCACTGGCATTCACCTTTTTCACAGCTTGTGCACTAAAATAATGAACACAAAGCATGAATTCATTTAAGTTTAGACCCAAAAAGGATGAATTTGAAGTAAGTTAGGCACAGCTGTTCACTGAGTTAGCAGCTTAGTTTAGGTACCAGACATGAAAATCAATGGCATTCACCTTTTTCACAGCTGGTGTACTAAAATAATGAACACAAAGCATGAATTCATTTAAATTTAACCCAAAAAGGATAAATTTAAGGTAAGTTAAGCACAGCTGTTTACTGAGTTGGCAGCTTAGTTTAGGTACTGGACATGAAAATCAATGGCATTCACCTTTTTCATAGCTGGTGCACTAAAATAATGAACACAAAGCATGAATTCATTTAAATTTAACCCAAAAAGGATGAATTTGAGGTAAGTTAAGCACAGCTGTTCACTGAGTTGGCAGCTTAGTTTAGGTACCGGACATGAAAATCAATGGCATTCACCTTTTTCACAGCTGGTGCACTTCAATACTAGTGGTAACCATGCATGAAAAAATAAATTGAAAGCAAGAAATTATGATTTACAATATGGGAATTTTTTACCATTTTACAGCATGCTGAAAACAGGTTAGACATGAAAATCATTATGGAAATCATCTTTCACACAGTCTATGCATGAGATTAATGATATGGGAAGAACAAAACAAGGAATTTTGATGAAGTAGGGTACTTACGAGAATGATGCCGCCGTCCTGATGTAACACCCTCTCTGTCCTCCCAGACTCTGACAGTATGAATGTGCACCTGAGGCACCTGCATGAATTCATAGAGTCCTTGGCACTTCCACTTCACTTTACACTCACCAGCACTTTGTACAACATTTCCTTTCCCATAATAACAAAATCTAGCATCACATCACTTCAGTGCACTGTACATCACTTCACATATCTGTAAATTCCCATGTGGTCTAGTGACGAGTCCTGGAGAATTTAGTCACTGTCAGAGTCTGAGATTAGCTGACGGAGGCGGCCTAGGAGATCCTTGGTAGGAAGTGGTGATACACTATCATCCACTGCAGAGGACTCTGAAGACAGCCACAAACTCACATCCAGTGGTGACTCCGCCGTGCCTGATGTGGTGAGCTGTGGCTCGGAGCAAGAAGGCCTGTCTTGGTGAGGCAATGGTGTGGAGCGAGGGTTGAGCACGGCTGGGTTGACGGGCCTGAAAAAACTGTCAATGGTTGATTGACGCAAGCGACGACGATTCTGACGATTAATGATGCGCTGCCTGAAAGCTCGCACTTCATCCACAAGTCCCAAGGGCCCCATCTCCCTGTCGCAGTCCGGGTGTTCTAGGTAGTCAAGGACGAACTCCACATGTTCCCGGAGTGCCCTCAGCTTGGGGATGGCTGGAGTAGTGACGAGCTGTGAGGAGTCCGCATCATCGTCGCTGTCCTCATCGGAATCTTCCTGCTGGGTACTCGTACTGGCAACAGGAGATGCGATCTCGATATCAGACATGATCTGATACCCTGGATCGCCCTCGTCGTCATCCAACCACTCACGCACTTCGTTGACATCCACATTGTCTCCACCCACACGAAGCCTTGCATGGAAGTCATCCACCTCAAAACCTAGGAAATTGTGCACCATGTCACTTCCATGAATCAGATGAGACCAACCATTTTCTAGAGTCTTGACAGAGACTTCCTTCCATGCACTGGCACAGTTATAAATAGCATACTTGAGGTTGTAGCGATGAAGGTTTTCGACAGTTTGATGTCCTCACATGTCTCGTCCTTCCCTGCAATCGTCCTCGTCCTCGTAGACAACCATCACCTCGTCCAAAAACCTCCGTCGGTAAAGCCTCTTCACTGCCACAATCACTCCCTGGTCCATTGGTTGGATGAGAGCAGTCATATTAGGTGGCAAAAACAGACACCTAATGCGGCCATTTTCAGCCACCAACTCCTTCTCAGACGGATGCGCAGGTGCATTGTCTAGAATCAGGAGGGCCTTTACCTGGTTGCGTGGGATTTTCAGTGTCTCCGTCTGATACTGAATGACCTCATTAACAAAGTGTTGGTGAAACCAATCTCTGAAGATCTTGATTGTGAATCAAGCCTTCAGAGAATGATACCACACGACAGGAAGGACATCCATTAACCAACGAAGGCACTGAGGCTGCTTTGCATGTCCAACAATAACGGTCTTGAGCCGGTGAATGCCGTTAGCATTGGCACAGCACAAAGCTGGCACCCATTGCTTGGAGAGCTTGCGGCCAGGTATACGCTTCTCTGTCTCCTCAGCGAGAGTGTTTGTGGGCACTGAATAAGAGAATAGGCCAGTTTCGTCAGCGTTGTAGACTTGATCGAGAGTGAGGCCCTCCCTGTCAATCAAGCCCTTCACCTTCTGCTGAAACTCTTCTACTCCCTCGTCGTTGGCGTCCACAGCTTCACCATGGGCCTTACGATTGGTACGTCCGTGCCGTAACTTGAATGCGAAGAGCCAACCTTCAGATGCCTTGAAGTCTGGGGTGTTGTGAAGCCTTGCGAACTTCTCGGCAGCAGCTTTCAGCTCCGTTCCACATGCCAACACACCAGCAGCAAGTTGTTGTCAATACCAGATGAGCATGGAACGGTCGATGTCAGCATACTTAGGAGTAAACATCATCTTCCTCTCCACGTTTCGTCTGGTTTTCGAAGTGAAATCAGCTGTGTACTGGTGTAGTTTGTCTCGGGACTTCTTGATATCAAACAAAGTAGAGCGAGGGAGGTTGAACCTCAGGTAGGATCCGTGATGTCAGCCACCCGGTGTCAACCTTCTCCAATATCTCCCGCTTCTTCTCCAGAGTCATCACAACTTTCTTCCTCTTCTCAAGCCGCAGGGCCATCATCACACACACGATGAAGAAGGTGCAGAGCAGCAGCAAGCCCTGCAGGAGGTAGGGAATCACCACAAAAACAAGAACTTCAGGAGCCATGGGGAGGGAGTCTTCTCGAACTAGCAGCCGAGTGGGAAATGAGACCAGAGAGAGGTGGGAGGTGTGAAAACACAGCTGGTTGGTGTGCGCGGGAAATTCAAATTGACGCGGTAAAAAAAAATAGGAATTTTTCCAGATTTTTTCAAATTTTTGGACATTTTGGGGTTCGGTCATCAGCCTACGATGTCCAGACAGTGAGGTAACCGGATAGTGGTCGTCCGGATAGCAGAGAGATTACTGTATATTCAATTCTTATTTCAACTGAACTCCTGCGCTGTATCCATTCAAGCCACTTCTTTCTTTTCCTCCACTGCTCTCTTAACATCTTCATCCCACCATCCCGTACCTTTCTTCCTCGTTGTTACTCTTGCCGCACCACACACTGCTTTAGCATTCGTAACTAAGCAACCCCTACATACACTCCACAAGCTGGCCAGATCCATTTCATTCCAATTCACTGATTCTAACTCCTCGCCTACTTTGGTCCTGTATTCACCTGCCATTTCTTTGATCCCCAGCTTCTTGACTGTCAATCTCTCTCCCTAACAGCTCCTCTCTCTCTTGGTCCACCTCACTCCCCTCCGCTCGATCTTGCATAATACAATCATATGATCTGACAAACCTCCACATCTTCCTCTCACTGCTCTCATATCAGCAACACTACCCAGCTTCAATTTCTATACGAGCACATAATCAATAAGGCTCCTTTCAACATAATCTCCATTCCCTCTATGAAAATATAGTTATGTGCAAATTTGTGTTTAAAATAAGAATTACAGATGTACAACCTCCTTTCTTAACACGTCCTTCCCATTATCACTCTCTCCTGGTATTCCACTGCTATTCATTATATCATTCACAGGACCAATGCCTACTCTACCAGTCATATCACCCATTACAATCACTTTTTAACTCCTGAGCATCCAACTCATCCCAAAACCTGTCTTTCTCTGTCTCACTCCTGTCCTCACACGGTGCATATGCTACAATCACTGCCACTTTCACTTTCTCAAATATGACCTTGACAAACACACTTCTCAAGCTGACACATTTGTAATCTCTCATTCCACTTTGCCACACTTCATTCATCAACAAAGCAACTCCTTCCTTGCATCTACCTCGCCGCATTCATGCCCAACCTTACCCACTTTACACCCTCCCACTCCTCCCTTTCATCTTTTTCACACAATGCCATAATGGCATACCTTGCACTCTTGAACACATGCACCACCTCCACCCTCTCCCTCTCCTCATTCACACCTCTCACATTTCATATGGCCATGTTAATCTGCCCATTTGGGTGGGGCCCTGGGCAGCTATTGGGCCCTCCGAGGCTCTCCAAAACGTTTGCCTTAAGTTAGAGATATATGATAGGATACCTAGGGGGCATTTAAACCTACCAAAATCCCAAATTATATGGATACCACCCGGTGTAGTAAATGGTTTCCTGGGTACAGGAAACCATGTGGCTTTTCACTCAGTGTAGAGACCATAAGGCAACACTACATTGAGTGAGTGGATGATGGGTGCCCCCACCTACCACTATAATGTACTTATAAATAAAAATATACTGTAATAATGTCTTCCCTCTTTTGGTTTATTTTTGGGTGGTTCAGGAAAGAGAGGAAATGGAATGAGAGAAGAAGGAATGAAAGGAGAAGGATAATGGATGCAGCACTTTCTTTTCTTGACTTTGTTTTCTTATTCTTACTTACGCTAACACTTGGGGGAGCGAAAGACCGAAACCCACTCATGACAGATTCACGAGATGTACTGACTGTTTGAGTGGTTTAGAGGCTAGAGTAGGTCTGTGTCAACATCTCATAGACCTCTGTTCCCTTCCCAAAAATTTTCATAGTTGTCTACATTTTCTACAGGTCACGTTGCATTGATGCTGGAGGCCATGCTGTGGCAAAATGTCATTTGATACCAGTGGCCAAGGAAGGGTTAATCTCATGTGGTCTAGTGGCAAATGGCTCCCACAAAGAGAATTTCAGCACAGGGGACCACAGGCTAAGTCAAGGCACTAGGGGGTAGCCACTGTGTGGGTCACAAATGCACAAGGAACAGATACGTCTCCACTATATAGTGTCCACAGGAGACAATGAGTGATGGTAAGCATGGCGTGTTGAGTGGGCTACTCCCGCAACAAAATATGATTGGCTGGCACGCTGCGGGATCTATCCGTGCATTGACTGGGTCCCATATCTGAGCTGGATGATAAACATCACCGCTGAAAAATGCATAAGATTGTACTACCAACTTTTTTTTTTAAATGCAAGGAAGAAGAAACCAAAGGTGAGGAGCCCCAACTGTTCCTCCTAAGAAAAAACAAAAACAATACAAAAGAAAGCCAAATTCAAGATCTGTTCATTTTGAGAAGGTTGGACACACTGCATTTGAAAGACTGGAGATCATAGGAAATAGGAAATACAAACAGAGGGAGACAGTTTCAGAATTGGCCTTGTGCATAAATGAAGGTCTGTGAGTAACGGTTAACTCTTGCATTAGAGAGTTGGACAGAAAAAGGATGAGAGTTTGTTGCTAGACGGGTGTCATGAGCCCATCGTAGAGGTGGAGGGATGCGAGCAGACAGTTCAGAGATGCAGTGACCACTGAAGTAGCAATAGAAAAGGGATAAAGATGCAACAGTGCGGTGAAGACACAGAGGTTGAAGGGAGCCCATAAGAGGAGGAGACTTAATGAGACAAAAAGCCTTTGACTCCACCCTATTGGGAAGAGCCGTATGTGGAGAGCCTCCCCACACATAAGAGTTGTACTCCACACAAGGGCGAATAAAACCCGTGTATAAAGTCAACAACTGTGCAGGAGTAAAGAAGGTACGGAGCCGGCATAGCACACCTCATCTCTTGGAAGCAGATTTTACAAGAGAAGTAATATGATCTTTCCAGGAAAAGTCTCGAGACAATGAAACCCCAAGTATGTTTATGGACAATGCAGGATTGAGCTGGATATAATTAAACATTAGTGGGTACTCATGTGGAAGATTTTGTTGGATTGATAGGTGTAAGAGCTGAGTCTTTGATGCAATAAAAGCAACAAGATTAATTTTATCTCAGTCACAGATACGAGCCAAGTCAGACAAGAGATGTGCCATAGCCTCATCCCTTGTTTTTATGCAAGGAAGAAGGAACAAAGGTCAGGAGACCACAAACTGTTCCTTTCAAGAAAAAAAACAATACAATACAAAGAGGGCCAATTTCAGGATCCATTCATTTCAAGATGCCTGGACACACTGTGTCTGAGAGACTGGAGATCATAGGAAGTAGGAAATACAGACAGAGGGAGACAGTTCCAGAGTTGACCGGTTGCATAAATGAAGGACTGGGAGTAGCGCTAACTCTTGCATTAGATGGTTGGACAGAAAAGGGATGAGAGTTTGTTGCTAGATGGGTGCTATGCACCCGTCGTAGAAGTGGAGGGATGCAAGCAGACAGATCAAAGGAGCAGTGAGCATTGAAGTAGCATAGATACAACAGTGCGGCGAAGAAACAGAGGTTGAAGGGAGCCAGTAAGAGGAGGAGACAAAAAGCCTCTGACTCCACCCTATTGAGAAAAGCTGTATGTGGGGAGCCTCCCCACACATGAGAGTTGTCCTCCACACAGGGACAAATAAAACTCGTGTATAAAGTCAACAACTGTGCAGCAGTAAAGAAAGTGTGTTGAAGTAACTGCTGAGATGAACATTGTGGGAACCTAATGGAAAGGTGAATGGTGGAGTCATCAGCATATGAGTGGATAGGGTTAGATGTACAACTTAGAAGGTCACTGATGAATAAAAGGAAGAAAGTTGGTGATAGGAAACCAGAAAGGAAGCTATAGATTAAGGAAGCTATAGATGAAGGGACAGAGAGAAAGATAGAAACCATAAGAGGGAAATCTGGAAATTAAAGATTTATGCCAGATTTTGAGATGTCAAGTGCAATGGCAAAGTTTTCAAAGTCCCAAGAGGAGGATGACAAGGAGTCTGAAAAGTAAGTGAGACGATCGCCAGTGAAGCATCCCTAACGGAACCCATATTGACGATCAGAGAGAAGGTTATGATAGGAAAGATGCTTTAAAATTTAACTGATAAGAATAGACTCGAAAACTTTTGAAACACAGGATGTTAAAGTAATTGCGCGATAGTTAGAGGGTTGGGAATGGTCACCCTTCATTGGGACTGGCTGAATGAGAGCAAACTTCCAGCAAGAAGGAAAGGTACAAGTTGACAGACAAAGACGAAAAAGTTTACCTAGGCAGGGTGTAAGCACAGAAGCACAGTTCTTGAGGACAACAGGAGGGACCCCATCAGGCGCATATGCCTTGTTAGTATTAAGGCCAGTGATGGCAGAACATACACCAGCTGAAGAAACTTTAATGTCAGCCATGAGGAAGTCAGAGGGGGGAGGTGATGTAGGAACAGCATCGGAATCGTCTAAGGTGGAACTGGAGGAGAAAGTCTGAGCGATGAGATCTACTTTATCAGTAGAATAAATAGCTACAAAGCCATCAGAGTAGAAAAGAGGAGGGAAGGATGATGAGGTAAAGTTGTTAGAAAGGTTTTTGGAATGGTGCCAGAAGGAGCGGGAAGAATAAGAGTTGGCGAGTTGAGAGCATTTAGTAGAGCAAAGAACAGACTTAACACGAGTCCGGGCAGAAGCATAAGAAAGATGTGATTCAGGGGTGGGTTGGTTCCGGTACCATTTATAGGCCCTCTCCTTGTGGACAGCATTAGAACAAGTGTGATTAAACCAATGCTTTCTTGCATTAGTCAGAGGATATGAAAATGGAATGTATGCTTCCATGCCCGAGATTTTTTTTTTTTTTTTATATGCAAGGAAGAAGGAACCAAGGGCCATGGGCCCACATATTGTTCCTTCCAAGAAAAAGTAAAAACAATACAAAAGAGAGCCAAATTCAAGATCCATTCATTTCGAGATGCCTGGACACACTGCGTTTGAAAGATTGAAGATCATAGGAAGCAGGGAATACAGACAGAAGGAGACAGTTCCAGAGTTGACCAGTTGCATAAATGAAGGACTGGAAGTAACGATTAACTCTTGCATTAGAGAGTTGGACAGAAAAGGGATGAGAGTTTGTTGCTAGACGGGTACTACGTGCCCTTTGTAGAGGTGGAGGGATGCAAGCAGACAGTTCAGAGGAACAGTGACCATTGAAGCAGCGAAGCGATAGAAGAGAGATAAAGAAGCTACAGTGCGGCGAAGAGACAAAGGCTGAAGGGAATCAGTAAGAGGAGGAGAGTTAATGAGGCGAAAAGCCTTTGACTCCACCCTATTGAGAAGAACCGCATGCGGGGAGCCTCCCCACACGAGAGTTGTACTCCATACACGGGTGAATAAAACCCGTGTAAAAGGTCAACATCTGTGCAGGGGTAAAGAAAGCTCGGAGTCGGCCCAGCACACCTAATCTCTTGGAAGCAGATTTCACAAGAGATGTAATATGTTCTTTCCAAGACAAATCCCGAGAGAATGAAACCCATAGCATGTTCAAGGATGATGCAGGACTGAGCTGGACATTATTAAACATTAGTGGGTAATCCATAATGTGCGAGGCACACTCGATGGCTCCCGGCCATGGAAGCAATAATCATTCTGGGGAAAATCAAAGAAGTATTGCCTGAGGGCTTCTCAATCAGCAGCTCCAAAGTGCCACAACCGACGTTTCTTTGGAGGGTCCACAGGCCATACCGGAGTGATAGGACAGGTTAAGGTAATAAGGTTGTGATTGGAGGAGCCCAACGGAAAGGAAAGATTAACAGTGTAAGGAAAAGGATTACTTGTAAGGAAGAGGTCAAGTATGTTGGAACTCTCTCCAAGGCAATCAGGGATACGGGTACGGTGCTGTATAAGCTGCTCTAGGTCACTAAGGATAAAAAAGATGTACGCTTGTTCACCAGGTGGATCACTGAAATGAGAGGACAGCCAAAGATGGTGGTGAACATTGAAATCTCCTAGAATGGAGATTTCACAGAATGATGGAACAGATAGGATGTGTTCCATCGTAGAAGATAGTTGTAGAATTTTTCATAGTCAGAGTAGAATTAAGGGATAAGTAAACAGCACAGATATATTTTGTCAGAGAATGACAGGGAAGCCAAAGCCAGAGAGAAGAGAATTCAGAAGAAATAAGTTCAGGAACACAAGAGCAAGATAAGTCGTTGCGTATATATATACACAACAGCCACCTTTGGCTTTGAAATGAGTATAGAGAAATCAGGAGGATACAGAAAAGGTTTTGCTGTCAGTTGTCTCAGACAGCTAAGTCTCAGTTAGGAAGAGAAGATGAGGTTTAGAGGAGAGGTGGTGTTCAACAAAGAGAAAGTTAGAGGAAAGGCAGCGAATGTTGCAGAAATGAAGAAGAAATAAGTCAGACAGTGGGTCCAGGCAGCTCGCTGAGTCATCACCAGGAGAGGAGCGGATGGTGGAGGCATTTATGGTCCTCCAAGGCTTGGTTATTGGATGCCATTTTTCATTGAAAAGGAAGTGTAGTGTGTAATGTGCATGTACAGTAAAACCTCGATATAACGGACTTCAATAGACCGGATTTCACTTTTATCGGACTCAAGGAGCTACCGGACTAAACTCCTATATATCGGAAAAAGTCCGATAAAGCTAGAAAGCAGTCCGGACTG
>JAGKTI010035465.1:0-11252 GCA_018397915.1 Birgus latro | reverse complement strand
TGTAAAAAATCGTTATAAAAATGTCAGAGATTTTTTATATTTCAGATTTTTTCAGACCTGTCGGAGTTTCCAGTAAACTTCTGACGACGAACAAGAATATTAACTTTTTTTATTCTTGCCACCGCCAAATAACTGTTTTCAGTTTAGGGAAGGCTTCTTATAGCTTGCACTGATTCTTTTTTTTTTTTTTTTGTGGATTATCAGTTATTCTTTTAGGTAGACAAAACATACAGCTAACCCTGCATTTACCTTCTTGTTTTAAGGACAGAGGATAAACTAACGCAACTCAAAATATATAAGGGTAGATGACCAGTTTACGCCTCCGGTGACACTGCACGATAAAATACATAAATAAATACGGAAATAAATAATTCTGCGGCCTCTTTGAAAATCGAACCAGTTTCTAAAAGATACATGACCGTCGCTTCAGTTGGTGATTTATGCTTGTACACCACTACGTACTGTAGAAAAAATAATAAAGTGTACTTAGAAATATCCATGCACTGTGCAGCCAGTACTCGCATGCCATGTATTTCGTCTACAAAGGGTTTTACATACGGACCCAGAAAAAGTACGTATCAATGTGTTTTTATGAAATATGTGACTCAGGCCTCGCACTAAAAAGTGCTTCAAAAATATCCATATACCGATCCATCGCCACTCACACTGTCAGTAATCTCGCCTTCAAACCAAATCCGTACTCATAGATGGTGCATATTTAAAAGGCAGCATTTTAAACTATTCTAAGCTTAAGGTGTTGTAGCGAGATGCCTTCTTGTGGTGGCATTGATATGACTGGGCGGCTGCACTGCCCAGTTATACAAACGTCCCCATCACCCTCTCTATACCCTAAATGGAGGATGGTGGACTGTAGAAGAAGGGCAACTTCAGCCTTCAGTTCACTGGGTTCATGTTTTTGTGAACCTGGGGATACTACTACTACAGTTACTACTGTTACTACCACCACCACCACCATGTTTTTGTGAACCTGGGGATACTACTACTACAGTTACTACTGTTACTACCACCACCACCACCACCACCACCACCACCACCACCACTACTACTACTACTACTACTACTACTACTACTACTACTACTACTACTACTACTACTACTACTACTACTACTACTGGTACTACTACTACTTCTACTACTACTACTTCTGCTACTACTATTACTGCTACCACCACCATCACCGCTATTATTACCCCAGGCTTAATATGTATTATAAAAGATTGTTAGTATATTCATTAATCTTAAAGTCATACAGCTGTCAAACACTTCACAACCAAATTACAGTCACAATCAAAATGGCAGAATACGAGAAACAAAACCAGTGATAAGACTTAACTGTTATGGGTCCCTGTTTATATTGTAAATTGGACAGAATCCTTCACAAATTCGCCCCCAGCTTACCAACTCGCTTTTGTGATGAAACGTGTGTGGTTCAGGTTTCGCGTTCATCAGTTAATCCTTCGTCCAATTATTGCTCGAAATGGAAAAATGTAACGAGCGTGAATGAGGATGCGTCAGGAATAGTGTAAGTAATGCGAGTATGTTGCGTCAGGAAGAGTGTAACAAACGTGAGTATGTTGCGTTTGGGAGAGTGTAACCAATGCTAATAATCTGTGTCAGGAAGAGTGTAACCATGGCGGGTAAGTTGCTTCTGGAAGAGTGTAACCAGCGTGATTAATTTGCGTCACTCAGAGTGTACCCAGCGCGAATAAGTTACGTCAGAAAGTGTAACCAGCGCGAGTAAGTTGTGTCAGGAAGCGTGTAACCATTGTGAATGAGGGCGCGTCACTGGCCACGGCACTCATAAAACCTTGAATGCAATTCGACATCTTTATTTTCACTGGGAATGTAATTAGCCCATATGATCCCATTACCGTGGTTATCATGAGCACAGTTTGGAGTGTTTACGAGAAGGCCAAGGAGAATATGTTTTCATCCTTGTTTGTTTGTTTGTTAGTTTGTCTGTCAGCAGGATTACTCAAAAATTAAAAGAGATTTGGACCAAATTTGGTAGGTAGATAGTCCATGTCCCAGGGAACAATCGATTAACTTTTGGGACCGATCCGGATCGTATTACAGATTCTGAATCCGGAAAACATTTTTGGTGAAAACCTAATCAGAGTTTAGAAAACCTAACTCATTATGAAGAGTGGTTTAGAAATTATATTGCCTTTGTCAGAGAGATGCGCTCCATTGAGTGCCCCTCTAGTTGCTATGCTGTTTTTACTTTAACTTGGCCAGATATTCGTCCTTGTGCAGCTTCTTTCACGTAGCCCAACGGTTGAAAAAGACAATATTTCGGTTCTACATTCTTTCTATAGCTCTTCTTCATGGCTAGTGTTAATCTGATGTTACACCTCAGCATTCATGATGAAGAGATGGCAGTTTTAGGCCGAATTAGAGTGAAAAGTATAGTCACTGCTGTATTTACGCCTTTTGCACAATGATATACTTTAAATTCTCTTCTTTTTACTGTACTATTAGACATTTTTTCTCCTTCAAATTAAGGGAGGGGTCTTGCAGTGAAGAAGTTAATGGAAGTTATATTTAATCTTTCATGCTCAGAGTGTTTCTCTAAAGCTGAATACGACTCTCTGAAAGTAGCAAGAATGAAATAAGAAAGATGTTATTTGCTGAACTGGTTAAATGATGTTCAAAAGAAATAACTTCAGCTTTTATAGGATGGTTTCTCAAATACGATAATGTAAGAATTCACTCCTGCTTATCTCATTCTTCACTATGTTTATCAAGCGAAGTATTATAGAACAAATTTTAAAACAGTACATTTCAATCGATAATATGCATTGTCATCCCATGAGAGTCGGGATTTTTACAAGGAAATGTGAAAGCTGCTGAGAAAATGAAAGGCATAAGCTAGATTTATAAATTAACTTCAGATCATGGTGCTGAAGTCCGGGTGGGAGATAGATGGCTGTCCCAAGTTATTTTACTAAATAATCCAGGCTAGCAAAGATGGTTGTTCAGTTTGTCCTTTTCGTGCAGGTCATTGGACTTTTCTCTATGCAGTCATTCTTCTGGCTGTCTTCCCTCACCGAGCTGTCTTTAGGCGCTGTTTTTTAACATTAGTTTTAGAAACTGATCGTGTAAACCAAGCGTTAGAGATAAAAAAACTGCTATCCTCACTACGCACTGTCTCTCGTTGTGTTCAAGATATCCACCAAAATCGATTCAAAGAAGGCAGAGTTGTGGACATAAATATCGATTCACTCCATGAAAAAACGAGACGGTGAACAATATGTGAGTACTAGCCTTCGAAATTAAATGATCGTCTTTTGAATCCAACAAACTTTTAAGAATTTTATGGGCGAGTTTCATGTTTATTCGACCAGAAAGTGGAATTATATTATTGTCTACTAATGTACCTGCACAAAAAAAAAAATCACATAAAAAGCAAAATAGACCCGAGTTTGAAGTATATGAGATACAGCAATGAACAAAAGTACGCTGCTAATTTCCTGCCAGAACGTTATGTCCTTCCTCCCATATTTTCCATCTCTTCCTAAAGACAGAGAGTTCCCTTCTTTACACTCTCCTTGTGTGTGCCTCGTATCGTCATCACATAAAAATAATTCGTGTAATACCTTCCACTGCTTCAGTTGTCTGGAAAGTATCAGTGAACTTTTGCTTATGACTGTTCAAATAACGAATGGTTTCAGTGGACTGCAATGAACACTTCCGCCACAAGCATCCCTTACTTTCCTAACTCTGTTCGACCAGCTCAATCCATATCCAATCTCTCTGATGCCGGATTCTCTGGCTGTAGCCTTTATCCTTGCAGAGGTTGTTTGAAGCTTCTGACTCTGTATTGTTCTTGGTTTTTGCTTATTGTTGATCTTGAGAAAGCACTCTGCAGTTGAAACAGCTACAATAATATGAGCCATTCGAGGACAAGGTATATATAAAATAATAATGTTTTTGATACTAGAAGGAGTTTTTGGAGAGAGTACCGTCATCATAAAAATCCATATCTACCCAGAAAATACTAATACAGAGATTACTTAAACAGGAAGACGCAATTTCACTTAAGTTTTTCACCACATGCTTATGAAACGTTCTGAGAAACTGAGATAGGAAAGGAATTAACGATGAACGACTGAAAAACCGTCGATGATGATGATTGATGGCGGGGGCTTTTACATTTATTTTTGTTATACGATGGCGATGACCTTTCCTGTTGTGCTGCCAGGATCAGTTTCTTTAAATTAATAAAGCAATCCAGTCTATACGGTTTTCACTTATTTTGCCACATAACTTTTTTTTTTTCATCCTACCTTCTTTTCCTCCACTGTTGTCTAAATTGTGTCCAGTTCTTGTAATAGATTCTGCAGTCCAGTCCCTGAAGCACAGTGCTCGGTGCAAAACAGCTTCACATTAACCCTTGAGTATTATTAAAGTGCCAATATTTTTCATATCACAGGACGTCTAAATATAACTCAGAGACGTCTTGTGGTGAAGAGATCGACCATGGTTTTTAGTTTGATGATTTATACCGTTTTTACTCTAACATGGCCAAAAATTGTCACCTTCTCGACTTTAATGATGAGTTGAAACTATAGATTAAAACTAGAATATGATGCTGGTCACAAAGAAGTGTTATGGAAAGGATGTAGAGCCGTAGTACGGAGAATATGCTGCGAGAGGACGAAAATCTGGGCCAAGTTAAGGTGAAAAGGATATGGTCGATCCATCCATCAAGCAATCAAGCATCTTTATTTTACATGCAATTGTGCTCGTATTGTAAATTTCTGTGTACAATCCCCTCAATCATTTCATCCATCAGTCAACTAATTAGCTTTACTGCAAGTGTAATTTTACTGGTATTGTTCAGTTCTGTGTACAATCTCCTCAACAATCCATCCACCAATCAGTTAATCAGCTTTATTTTAATTGTACTCATGTTGTGCAGTTCTGTGTACAATCTCCTCTTTATTATTTATTTATTTTGCATTACTGTTGCATTTCTTTCCTCTGCGATGACGTATTTTTTCATCAGTTGCTAGTCAGTCTCGAAAAGTTGATATTATACTTTGGAAAGAGCTCTCGTGTTGAAAGGATTGATGAAGGCTGTATTTAACCTTTACAGTGCAAAAGGTCTGTCTTAAGCTACGAGTATATAATATTTTTTGAAAGTAGGGAAAAAGCATCAGAGTGAAGTGGTTAATCAATATTTCTTTGGATAAGTAACTATGTAATGGTGTATGTAATTATGATGATGACGATGATATAATAATAATAATAATAATAATAATAATGCTGATACTGATAATAATAATAACGATAATGGTAAAGCTGCCACCAAACTCGTCCATTTATCAGCGTCTCTGTTGCATTGTAATATCAGTATTGTTTTTAATATAGAAGCTGAGAATGAACAAGAACGGGAGTTGCATTGGCGTAGCTATTTCGTACCCAGATGAATTTAAAATTATAACTCAACCGTAAATTTCAAGCGAGCTGTTAAGAATAAAAGGGAGGCGGCTTGATGCGTTTTGCGATTATAGGCAACGGGATAAAAAGAGAGAGAGGGGGGGGGAATGAGAGAGAAAGGAAATGGAAGCAGAAGAGACACTGAGAGGAAAAGGAAAGGGAAGAGAGGGAAGAAGGGATGAACAGATGGGAACAATGAGGGAGAGACACAAGGAAAAGAGAGAAACGGAATGTAGGGAGAGAAGAAAACTGGGAAAAGGAGAGAGAGAGGGGAGAGAGAGAGGGGGGGGGGGGAGAATATTATATGAGGCATGCAGAGTAGAGAAGGGGAGCATATCGATAAGAGGTTTGGAAGTAGCTGAGAGAGAGAGAGAGAGAGAGAGAGAGAGAGAGAGAGAGAGAGAGGGCGGTTGGGGGGTGCTTAACTGATACAAAAATGACTAAGGAAAAGAATATCGAGGGGGGGGGAGAGTGGGAAGAAACGTGGTCAAAATTTGCGGAAGGGAGGTTCTGCTATCTCCACTCCCCTTTAGTACGTCGTCGTAACTGGCAAGGAAAGCACCAAACCAGCATTCCTTCAGAGTATGACATCCAACCATCAATTTACAGATAAGGTCCCTATTTCAGTCTAGGTGTTAACAGACTGGAATAAATAGGACACCATAAAAAAACTCGTGGTCGCCCTGGGTTAGTACGTAACGGCGGGACGTTTGATGTTTCTGCACTGAGGACTTTCCAACCTTTCAGTGTGTTTTACCAATGACGGTGACCTGAACTGTACAACAGACTCTAGCTGAGGCCCTGCAATGCCATTTTATAAGTACATATTTATATCGTTTTTCATGTTATTAAATAAACCTGTGTTTTCTGTTTGCCTTTCTTGATGCAGCAACACATTTCTCTGCCGTTTTTAGACTTTCATGACAGAACCTGTGTATGTTGGACGTATAAAAAATTTGTATTTGTATTTCTTGTCTATATTAAATTTTTGGCACTATTAGTAAAATATGATCCATCACAGTTTTCAGTGGCATTTAAGACATTTGTGATCATACGGCTCATACTACAACCCCTCAGCAAACTGTTTGGCATCTTCCATCAAAATATACTTCATAAACTAGTGTACTGTGCATATTTTAAAATGAGGGAACTGTGGCCTACACGGACGTCATCATTATATTATAAATAGAAAAACGTTAATAGTGCAGCTGCATCCCATGTAAAGGGTGTGCAAGACAGGCGCTACAATACATGCATATATATATATAAATGGAGAACGAAAAGATAAAAGGTGTGTCGTATTGATGAAAGGATCCTAATCAGTTATAATACATCGCAGGTCGTTTGTTTTTCGCATCTTATCAATTTAGTATTCACTCTAATTTGACTGTGGAACTGTATGAGTGAAAATAAAATTACAGACATGCAACCTTATATCAATCTTTGGCTTAGGAAGTCTGTAAACACAGCCTTAAACACACACACACACACACACACAGGGATAAGTAAGAACTCCATCTGGACAACCTAAGAGGCTTACGAGCTTAGAATCTTCTACTGACTCCTAAATACTTTACTACTATTCCATCGACCATTACTTCTACTCGATCCACTATTAATTCTGCTTCATCCACCATTACTTTTACTCCAGTCGCCATCACAGCTACTTCATCTACCATTGCTTCATCCATCCACAGTACCACATTAGCCACTTCTGATAATACAGACCACAATTACCACATTTCACACCACTATACCTCAACACCAACTGTATACAATATTAATATGACCTTAGTCTTGTATTATGATAGTGGTAATATCTCTTTGAAAATATTTAATGACTTCACTTTTACAATTTTATGAATATTCTCTCTCAAACCTTGACAAAAACTAGTGTCTGGTTCTTTTTCTTTACTGTCCGTGTCTTATTCTAATCACACTGGTATAGAAACTGACCACCACAGACCAACATAATTACTGTTACTATCCTTTTCTTATGCTCCTATGGTTTTATGGGTCCCAGAGAGCGGCAATGTAACTGTACACAGAGACAGAGCACCCCGACTCTACCTAAAATATCACCACCACCATCACAAATATCACCACCACCATCACTACCCCTCCCCCATGCCACCTAAATTATTATGACCACAACCAACACCTCTTTGCCACAGCCACAGCCACCACCACCACAACTATCAGCTCAGCCACCACAACGACCACCACCACCACCACCCCCACCACCACCACAACCACCATCACTACAACCACAGTCACCGCAGCCATCATCGCAACCATCAGCACCACAACCATCAGCACCACAACCACCATCACCACAACCACTACCACAACAATTACCACCACACCACCAACACCACTATCACAACTATCACCACCACCAACACCACAACCACCACCATCACCACCACTACCACCATACCTCCCCAACAACCACCACGTCCCCAAGCACCCCAGCTCTACCACCACCACTACCACCACATTCATCATAAGGGTAGGTGCTGACTACTAACACGGTCAGTAATTAAGTCAGACCAGGTTCTCAGGACGCAACTTTCACTTCACCAAGCCTCTCCTCATGATTCAACTCAGGGAAGCCAAGACCGAATCCCAATAGCCACTTCACGACCCACTTCAGATTTCACCCGCGTCTGATCACATACTCGGGAATACGAAGATCCACACCACTCAGCACAGACCTGAGTGGCTGTTGAATATTGGAACTTTGTTATTTTGAGCTGCCTGACTATCTGGCTACCTTAGTCCCAGGATTCTGAATGGAAAACTTGATATAAGAAAATAGCGAAAGGATATGCTGTATGAATCCTTTAAAATGTACCAAATAGCATCATGACCAGGACACATGATGGGTATGGGAATACCAGAGCTACCTGACCTGCCTCACATCTGCCTCGACTGTGTAATATGGAGTGACTGATATAATCCAACAACAGTTAACTTAATATCGTGTATCAAAGGAAGAAGGAAAATGTAAAGTAACACTGTAGGATTTAATATGGGTATATACAACGGCACAATGTAAATACAAGATACGAATATGGCAAGAGGCCTCCCAGAACAACCTCTGACTGCTTGTTATAACTAAAGACAACCTTGTGAGTCTTAAGAATGTGTCATGTCCCATTTTATGTTGTAATTATAGGACTGTGGGTGCAGTTTGATCTGCGACTCCTGCCTCATTGATGTGGCTAGTGTCACTCTCTGGCTCCTGCTGCTAGAGAATTCCCTATGATAGTTTTCAGTTTTTTACTGGACAAGATAGTCATTTTGGCTTCTGCTGAAGTAGAATAACTGCAGGGTGTCTTCAGCCCAGCTCAAGATCAAGAACCAGGCAATTGCTCTGTGGCTTCTGCTGCAGCAGAGTTCTTCACTGGGGCCTTTGATCCTCCCTGGAACGAGATGCAGTTAGCCTGTGGTTCCTATATTTGTAGGGTAGTCACAGGGCATCCCAGCACAGTTTATCTTGGAGGTGATGATTCAGAATGGTCCTGCATCTCCTGACAGACAGCTATTTCTACAGGTACCTGTGCACCTTCTCACGATGATCACTGAATAGGAAAACATGTACTGATATTGGCATCCACCCAGTTAAAGATTGCATCAGTATCATAGTAATATACGCACACGTCGCATGGCAGCAATGAAATCTGCTGACGAAAATTGTATATATCAAGGGGCACAGGACAGTGTGAGGGGAGTATCTAAGGGATGCTGGTTGGTTTGGAGGAGGACTGCTGTAAAGATGGAATAGCTGTCTCTGATAACAGGTCTGACTGGTTCTTTCATTTGCAATGCTTCCTTCAAGTGGTCCTAGAGTGTCAGTGGGGTCGATGTTTTGGACTTCCCCAAGGTGGATCTTGTCAAATGGGAGGAGTAGTTTCTCACTTTTTAACCGTGTCAGTCCGACAGTGTAATTTTCCACTTTATTCTTGTCACTTACAGATGATTTTAAAAACCTTAAGGGAGACTTATCTAAGGGGGGCGGGGATAAATATGTCCAGTATTAACCTCTTCCCTTTGTAGGGGGTCTTCTAAGCTGAATATTATTGTATAGAGATAACAAGGATGAACTTAAAACAAAAAGTGATATCACTGTCATTTTTGTAGAGGTGCCCCTATGCATGTTTGATGTAGCCGCAGCAAACTTTAATCCTACCAGTCCCTCAATAATCCCCGTTAATCCTGGCGTTAATGCCTTTCAGACTCCCAGGTCTTTTTCTTCTCCACTTGCAACTCGCCAGTGGTTATGAAAACTCAGCATGCTGTGTTAGTTGACGCTGACGATTTTATTCGGATAAGAGTTGTTACGGGAGCCTGAATGTTGATATCTTAGCCATTACCTCTCTCATGCCACGTAGCCTGTGGTACTGGCTAAATAAATTCATCTGTGCCCCCTTTAAGTGTTCATTTAAGCTCTCATGTAAGTGCTCACTGAACCCCAGGGCGAGATACATGTTTCTAATCGGGGTACACTCAATGCAATAGTCGGTATCCCCCTCGGTCAGCATTCCAAGATCGGGGTTAGTAAACAGCCCGTTCACTCTAAAGCGAAACAGATTCCTAAAAAGAGAGTGAGAATGAGGGTGAGTTCAGTGAAATGAGGGGGAAGACAAAAGAAAGTGATAGACATTACTATTTTTGTGCTGGGGAGTACAGATTACTGCTTTCGTCTGTATTTCCATGACCACAGTAACAGGTGAACATGTCGCATCCACTATGAAATAACACTCGAGGAAAATATACTATGTTCAGCAAAGATAGTTATTCCCGTTCTACTTTATAATAGTGGACAGGTCTCATTATTATCTAAGAACATGAGAAGAACATTTTCACACAAAGTTTCAAGTTATTTCACCGTTTTGGTTATTTCACTTAGCCTTTATGGTTTCGTTTGCCAAGTTAGTTGCGATCAGTGGTGCTGTGTTCAGTACCAGCCTTCCTTCTTTTTTTTTTTTTTTTTTTTTTTTTTTAAGAGGACCAGAGGAAGGAAAAACAAAATTCATGTACCAGATTCATTTCAACAACAAAAATCTAACAGTTGGACTTTAATCACTTTCATCCTTTTGCAGCCTATACGTAGCTCAGTGTTAAAAAAGACAATACTACAGCTGTTCATCACTTCTCTAGCACCTCTTTGTGACTAGCATCATATTCTGGTTTTAATCTGTTGTTACAGCTGAGCATGCAAGATGGAGAGATGGCGGTTTTAGGCCAAGTTAATGTAAAAATAGTATAGCTGGTGTCCAGATACCGTATTCTCGCCAGATTATGTTTTTTTTTTTTTTAAGCATTTTTTTCTTTGCTACACCTTACTATCCCCTAGTAAGCAATTTGTATCTTTTAACCAGTGACAAAGTTTGCATTAATAAAGTACAAGAAAATATTAATGTACCATAAGTCATAATATACTAGTTGGTTAAGAAGTGTTAGTATGCCTCTTAAATTAATGAGAGTATAGTCTTAGGTCTCGCCCTTGAGTTTTATTTTTTTTTCCTTTTTTTTTTCCCCTTCTGTCTTAAATCTCGTCCTTGAGTTTCTTATCGCCTTTTTTCGTTTTTTTTTTTTCATTGAAGCCGCTGACGTGACCCTGGTGTGTGGTCACGTGAGCCCGCCGTCTCGCTCCGCCAAAAAACAGGTTCATCCACCCTTAACCACCAGGCTTCCAGTTTTTCCATAATTTTTTAGCACAGAGAAGAAAAAAAACTGAGATCAGGAGATAATTTCTGACACGAACTATCCTTTCCACA
>JAGKTI010035464.1:0-11253 GCA_018397915.1 Birgus latro | reverse complement strand
GGATGGTCAGGAACAAGTCCTGAGGGCTGATGAAACGGGAGCTCCAGCTCTCCCTGTCATCAGCTTTCCATCCTCCGTGGGAGTACTGCCCTGCTCGACTGGTGCTACAGTCTCCTCACCTGCACATATGCCTGCTAAGTAGTTTGCCAGCCATCTTTTTGTGTTATTGTGCATGTTTGTGTTGAATATTTTGTTTGTGAGGTTGTGGCAGGGGATGGAATCAAAATTTTTACTAATGTCTAGTGTGATAAGGAGTGTTCTGTGTGGTGGCCTGGCTGAATTGATGCCATCAAAAACTCTCTGTGTAAGGTCTGTAAGACGAGTGTTTGTGGAGTGTAGTGGCCTAAAATCATGTGATGGGGCTAGGGTGGTGTGAGGTGTAACTAGTCGTAGTACCAGTCATTCAGTGACGTTGGAGGGGGTGCAGAGGAGTGTGATGGGACGGTGTGAGGAGGGTAATGTGGGGTATTTGTTTGGTTTGGGGATAGTGATGATGGTTCCATGCTTCCAGATGTTGGGTATTATGTTGTTTGAGTAGCTGTAGTTTGATATGTTGGTGAGTGCTTGTATGTCCTGTGGTCCAAGATGTTTAAGATGTATGTTGCTTATGTTGTCTGTGCCATAGGCAGATGAATGCTTAAGGTAGCTAATGATTTGCTTCGTCTAGTTGTAAGTGAAAGGTGCGAAGTCTGGGCCTGTGGGGAACTGTCTCTTGCTTCGTATGACACGCCGGTCGTCGCGATGGGGGTTTAGATGGCTGACATATGAGATGTGATTGATGAGAGTGTATGCCTGTTGTTTGTTTGAAGGTATGGTGTCTGTTGTTGTGATGGCAGCATGTGATTGTGCAGTGTTGCTGTTGGAGTGTGTGATGCTGTTTAGTGTTTTGTAGAGTTTGCTCATGTTTGTTTTGTGATCAAGTGTTTGGGGATAACTATTCCAATTTAGTGTTTTCTGTTCTGATATTTTACTGTTTATCTGAGTGTTGAGTTCTTGTATTTTTTGTGCGGTGTCTTGTGTATGGGATGTTGGAGAGTGTCGCAGTGTGTCCCGTTGACTGTTGAGACTGAATTCTGGTGTGAAGTTGGGGTTGTGTCTCTTTCTGTTCCCTCAGGGGATGTCTTCTGTCTTCATTTTGAATAATTGTATTGAAAGTGTGCACAGCAGTGTTGATGTTTGTGATGGGTGTACTGTTTAATGTTTCAAAGTGTTCTATTTCATTTGTGAAGGCCTCCCAGTTGGCTCTCTTATAATTAGTGTATGTGTCTGTGGCCAGCTGGGGTGATTCTGGTTTTGGTAGTGATGATGATCAGGAGGTGGTCAGAGCCAAGGGTTTTGACGACTTTCCAGGATGTTGTGGGGGCGAGATTTGGGAAGCAAAAGGTGATGTCTGGGGATGGTGGGAGGAAGAGGGCTTCATCATCATCATCTTCGTTTTTCGTCCATCTGTTCCCATATTCAAACCAGGGTTGGGCGTGCGATGGCTTTTCTCCACTGTTTCCTATCCTGGATTAAATCTTCTCCAATACCCAGTCTTTCCATATCTTTCATTACAACACTTTTCCATGTCTTCTTAGGTCTTCCTGGCATTTGATGTCCCACCACTTACATTTCCTCTGCTATTCTCACATGGCTCCCTTCCTCACTCCTCCTATCGTGACCAGACCATCTAAGCCGCTTCTGCCTCAAGATGATATCAAGATCCTTCACCCCGCATCTTCTGGCTACCTCCTCACTCAAAACTCTGTCCTCATTCTACGATCAGTACTCCGCAGAACATTTGTCAGTCAGTCTGTCAAAGCCCATGTTTCAGCACCATATATCAGTACTGGTCTAATGCATGCCTCATACATTTTACTTCAGTGTCTCAATGGTATGTGTTTGTTGACCAGTAGGCTTGCTTTTTCCATCTATTTTAACCATGCTTATACCACTCTTGTTCTGACTGATCTCCCCACCCCTGCTTCACAGTCCAATAAATCTCCTAGATAGCAGAACTGCTGCACTTCCTGCAGTGTGCTCCTATTCACCTCTAGCACATCCTCTGCTTCGTCTCCCTCTGCCTCTCTTCTTATGCAGGCTGGGCAGTGAAAATTTTGCACTCCTCTCAAATTCAGCAGACCTGAACACCTTCTATGGCGCCACTTATTACACTCCGTGCACAACACTGAGTTCACTCCTACTCCTCTGCCACAGCATCCACATGGCCATTTTCCTGACTGAATTCTTTCTACTGGCTTCTTGCCTGTCACCATTACCTTTGTCTTATCCATATTTATTTTCGTTCCCTTCTTCTCCATTCCATTTTTCTGTCTATTAACATTTCCACCACTTCTTGCTTAGTCTCTGCTGTCAGCACTAGGTCATCAGCATACAGGAATTCCCATGGGCCTTCCTCCATACATTCCCGTGTTGCCTTCTCCATTACTATGTTAAACAGCTATGGACTGAGTGTTGAACCTTGATGTGCCCCAACTCCTATTCCAAAATTTTGTGATGTTCCTGCTATTGTCTTGACTCTTGATCTTGTATCAATATAGAGAGACATGACAGCTGCAATGAGTCTCTCGGGCACACTCTGTCTTCTCAAGGCCCACTCTGTAACTCTCCTTGGTACTCTGTCAAAAGCTTTTTCCAGGTCCACAAACACATCATACAAGTATTTCCTTCTCTGTTGAAACTTTTTCTGCAACTGTCTCTTGATGAATATTGCATCTATTGTGGATTTACCTGTGCAAAATGCAAATTGTCGGTTACCTGTCTTCACTATCTGCTTCAGCCTTCCTTCCAGCACCTTTTCGAATATCTTCATTCCATGCTGCAACAGTCTGACCCCTCTGTACTTTCCACACAGAATGGCATCTCCTTTGCCTTTATAAATTGGCGTTGTCCAGCTATCTCTCCAGTCCTCAGGTGTCTGTCCTACTACTATGATGTTATTAAAATCCTTGTCAATTCTTTTACACCAGCACTTCCAGCATTTTTTATTAGATCAGCTGTTATACCTGTTGGGCCTGGAGCTCTCCCATTCTTCATTTCCTTTAATACTTCCTCCTTTTCAACTTCTGTTATTACTGCAACTGGTCCTTCAACTTTTCCCATCTCTTCTGTCTCATAATTATTTCCTTTATTTAACAGCTCTTCAACGTACCCCTTCCACCTTTCCAGTATTCCTGCTTCGTCATTTTTTATTTCCCCATTTTCATCCTTTACAAATTTAGCTCCTAGTACGTCTTTCCTCTCCTTCCTCATGTGTCTTGCAATTTTAAACATTTTTGTCCGTCCTTGTGCACTCTCTGGATCTCTACTCCAACTTTCCCAGGCCACGCTTTTTGCTCTGGCCACTTCTCACTTTGCCTGTCTTTTCTTTTCATTGTATTCTCTTCTTTCTTCTTCCTTTCTAGTTCTCTGCCATACATTAAATGCTCTTTTCTTCTCACATATCGCCTGCTTCACCTCCTCACACCACCACCATGTCTCTCTCTTTTCTCCTGTGACCTGTTGTTTCTTCACAGACTTCCCTCGCAGCCTCTATTATATTATTCCTGAAGTATTTCCAATCACCTCTCTGTCTCTCATTTCTTCTCTTAACCCGCCCAGTCCCAACTGGTTTTTTACCCAGCCTACCCCCAGATCCCGACTGATTTTCAACTTTTTGTTTTTTGGCTGAAACCTTCGCTTTTGGTGAGAAACATTGAAAATTCATAGTGAAATCGCGATCCTGAGGTTAAAAAATGTTGATACAGGTGTCACTCAACCTTACGTTTTCCTTCTTTTTCAGGGTACCTGGCTACAAAAAACGAGCTATGGAAGGGTTAACTAATTCAAGCCACTTTAAATTACGTATTCATTTCATTTATTTGGTACGAATTTATATGTAGCAAGTCTATATTGGTTTTTCACACAGTAATATAGGCATTTATAAGCATTGTTCACTTACCCAAAACCCCAGTATATGGCACCTTCCTTTACGACATTACCACCTCATCACTTCTGTTTGTTTCTACCTCTAGCTTCTTTGTTTCTTTGTCCTCCACCTCAGGAATCACTTTCATCATGAATTTCGTCATTGGAGAGACCATGAGGCAACATACCTTTTCTGGCTAGGTTACTGCTGACAGGTGAATTGCTCAATGTGGAGGGGAGGGGGGCTAGGAGGGTCCAGGCAGTATCCCCACTTGAGAGCAGGTAGAGGAAGGTCTCCCACATATGCCTACCAAAAATCACCCGTGAATGTTGAAAAATGTGCACACAATGGGCCTTGCAATTGCGTGACGTATGGTGCACGTCGTTGGGTCTGTCCGCGGAAAAAAGTAGCGACGTGCATCGTACGGCGTTGGGACTCAGCGGGTTAAAATGCTCTTCATATTTTAGTCTTATCTCCGCATCCTTCAACTTTCACTCCTTTTCTCTTTTAACACCCTTCCTCTTCTTTCTTCCTTTCATATTTTCCACTCTCAGATCCAAAGCTAAGAGTCTGTGTTGTTTTGGTAGACATGCTTCATCTTTCACTTTAATATCTTGCTCCTTTCTCATCAGCATAAAATCAAAATGAGTTTCTGCTCCTCCACTTTTGTAGGTTATCAACTTCTCTCTTTCCTTTTTGAACATTGTGTTCATAATTTTCAAATCCTTACCCTGGCAGAACTCCAGTATCCTCTCTCCAAAGCTGAAAACTCCCATAACTTCCTCATACTCTCTCCGGCCAGTACCAATGTGTCCATTCAAGAGGGCTTGGTGTGGGATATGGGTATGTTAATGGAGATTATTAAGTATGAAAAGATTATCTGTTTGGGATTATAGTACCAGCTCTCTGTCTGTATCAGGGTTGTTGACATGCCAGGCTGACGACCCCTTGGCATTGAAATCACCACCCAGGATAATGTTGAGTATGTTAGTAATGTGGTATATTTGAAGAGGGTAATTGTGTGGTACTGTGGGGGACAGTTGGGGGAATGTATGTGTTGGCAATTGTTATGTGATTTGTTACCAGTGTGCATTTTAACCCTTTTGTGCACCATAAGTTTTATTAAGTTTCACGGCTCACAATTTTACTTCCCCACGCCTGCCACCAGGCCGCCCGCGCGACGCAAATTGCACGTATTCTTGCCTTATTTTCGCCACCCAAACCTCTAAATATTGCCCTGAAACTCACATCATCTTATTCGCCGATGTTTGTTCTAGCTGATATGCCAAAAGAAAAACCAGAAAAATACGAATAAAAGTACATTAGGCCGCCGTGAATGAACATTTCGGAACGTTGATCTAACTTCCCAACATCATTGTTCAAGTGTTTTCCATCACACAGAAAAATGTTATTATAAGTTGTTTTGATAGAGAATTTCATTGGCTTTCTAATGAGGTATATTCGGTTGTGATGCGATTTGTAGTTTTCGAGAAAATAGCCAAAATCTAAAAGCCATTTTTGTAAAAAAAAAATGGTTTTTGTTCAGGGAGGTATACTGCAGAAGTTTTCTTGCACAGCCAGCTTATGTTTTTATTAAATAATCTTATGTAGAATTTCATAAGCTTTCTCCTGGTACCTTTTTGTCTTGATTCGCCTCATAGTTTCCGAGTAAATCGCAAAAAGCTACAGGGTACTCGCGGCCGCGGTGCACTTTCGTCATGCGCGCACAATAACCGCCTACGTAACCACAACTTTTCATTAGAGAAATTACATAGTTATGTCCTGTACATACGTAGAATTCCCTGATCTTTATCATGGTTCTTACAGGAAATAGATACAGTAAGACCTCACTATAACGGACTAATTGGGGCTCAGGCCAGTCCGAAATATGCGATTTTCCGATGAAAGCGACATCCGGACTTACCCCTGCTAATTCGGACTTTTTCCGATATATCAGACATTAGTCTGGATTGCATCAGTGGTTTTCACCACCATTGCAGTATTGTACTGTGTTATACCTTCACTACATTAGTCAAATGGTATAATAATACTGTACTTTGCACTGAAAAACATGTCTTTTACTTGTCTTATTGTGGTGAACATAGCTGAAGTTGTCAGGCAGTCCGAACTGCTTTCTGGCTATATCGGACTTTTTCCGATATATAGGAGCTTAGTCCGGTAGCTCCTCGAGTCCGATAAAAGCGAATTCCGGTCTACTGAAGTCCGTTATATCGAGGTTTTACTGTACGTTCAATAATTTTGGAGTAAATGGACGACAAAGATAGAACACTCTTCCTCGCCCGCAAGCGAGATAAAAACACTCAATTTCCCTGCCTCACGAATACTTACATATTTTCGCTTGTTAGGTGTTATTATTATTTTTTTTTTTTACTCAGATTATACATGTGAAATATCATAAGCTCTTTGATAGTGCTCTCAGTAACTCAACATGACCACTAGTCTTTTTGCTAGGTACTGATACTGAACTTTCTTCCATCTCATATGTGTATATGTAAAAAACAATACTTACAGCATATGTGAAAAAAATATAGAAATGTAGAAATAGGTCAATATACAAATCAACAAAATATGGATAACTCACTTGCTCCGGAGGTGTTGAGCTGCTGGCAGGAACTTGAAGGAAATGAAGATGAGTTAGGTAGTGTGTGAGTTGTGTGTGTGTGTGTGTGGCGTATTCTCTGTTCCTTGCACCACGTTTGCCTAACACATGCGATGCACACAATAGATTTCTCCACGAACATTCGCTGCACGATGTACGTATACAATGTCATATATATATGTCGCTGTGTGGCGTATTTGTGTTTTCTTGTCTCTGATCATTACGTAACTTTCCGCTGTCAGTCAATGCACACAATATTCCTCGGTGAACACTCGCTGCACTATTTTATATGTATATTTCACACTGAACCATATGCAATATAAAACACTATCACATGATTCCATCCCAGCCTCCTCTGTTATTCCCTTCTCTACTGTATGGCGCAAGAAACCGCTTGTTCCCTTAGCAACTAATGCATATGTCTATGTATCTCTATGGCATAACATAATGCTTGCTATGGTAGGTCAGTTATTTCACTAATCCAGGCACTATGTTTCACAGGTATAAGTAATGGCTTTACTATAAGGGTAAAATACATAATTTTACAGGCAGGCTGAGTGGAAACCCCGCTATAACAAACAAGACTCCTGCCTCTAGGCCTAACGGCTGATAACGGGCCCCAGTGCTTTGCAAACAATATATCTATGTTCATTAGACACAATCACTTCACAGTATAGTCAAAAACACTGTACAATCACAATATTTTCAATAATGGCTTCAGCCTCGGGTGGGAGGGGGAAAATGGCGGATTTAAAGGGACAACTCAACACAGCACGACCCCGCTGTCTGGCTGCTAGTGAAGCACTGAGGTTCTATCACTACGTACAGGCACATATGAGCCATTGCAGTGTTGCCAAGGTCTTACCTCAGGAGAGACACGTGGCTGCTAGAACGCTACAAAATTTGACGCAAATCTATCAAAAACTTATTTTTTGGTTATTATTATTATTTTTTATTTTGCATTTTCACGCGATTTGAGGTCCTGTGCTTTGGCTCACCACACCACATGAAACGCAAATTGTGGTCCTGTGCGCGGAAGGGTTAATTGATTGTATTTCTGTTGTGGTATCATGTGGGGGAAGAAGTGACTTTGTGTTTGCACTAGTATATTAAAAGTTGATGGATTTGTGTACCAGTTTATGAGTCCACCGCCACTGCCATCAGCCCGGTCTTGTCTAATGGTGGTGAAATTATGAAATGTAGGTGTTTTTTGTGTTCTGTGTAGTTTTGTTTCTTGTAAGATGGCAGTGTGTATGTTTTGTTGTTTGATGAATTGTGTGAGTTCTTGTTATTTGGTGTTTATGCCATCTATACTTATTTAAAGTATGTTTATGTTGTGTGTACGATGTGTGTTGGGTGCTGCAGCACATGGGGGGAGGTGGGGGTGGGGGTGAAGGGGAAGGGGTAGGCGAAGGTTGAGATGGAGGTAAGGGTTAGGGTGAATTAGATTGGGGTGGAATGGGAGGAGTTGGTGGATTGAATGGTGTGGGAAGGATTGGTGGGTTAGGCTGAGGAGGTGTGGAGGAATTAGGAATGGGGTTGGTGGGGGGATTAGTGAGTGAGGGGAAGGAGCATAAGGAGCAGGTCCAGATGTTTGTGTAATGTTTTCTGGATGCAAGTGTTGTACAGGTGTAATGGGTCCAGTTCTTGCAGGAATTGCACTGAACTGAACCCTTTGTCTGTCAGCTCGAAGTGATAGGTTTTGAGCATGTTGTACATATTTATTTGTTGGTGGGTCCAGGATTGCTCTCAATGTCCCTGGCCAGAAGAAGTCTTTGAGAAATAACCACCGGGGAGTCCTTTCTTGGTTTAGAAAGAACAGCGTTGTTGTGTGGAGAGATATGGTACTTGCCTGGGTGACCGAAACCACTCCCAGGTTCTCAGGCCCCGTGAGGGGCCGGGGGGGGTGCAGTGGTATAGCCCCCATGCTGTCCTCCTCCTCTGCTTTGACACCCTCTGGGAGGTAGACCCATGGTGCTGCCGCCACCGCTTCAGGTTTCCTGCTCCATACTTTGGGCATATGGTTACCACCCAGCATAGTAAATAGTTTCTTAGTGTGTCTCTTTTTAAGTTTATTAAAATGTTTGATGCTATTAAGGATTAACTAAAAATTACACTGTTGTATTGAAGAAGATAAGGGAGATTGCTTCCAACACCTGCACTTTATTATACCTCCCCTAACCTGAGTAAAACCTTTTAGAGGGTGTTGCTTTCTCGTGGACCTAGGCTCATGTGGATATTAGGAAGGAATTAACTGTAAATGTCCATCCATCTATCATCCAGTCCTATGCTGCCTCATCAGCAGCGTAGGAACCTGGGGCTAGGCAAGTTGGTCCTGACATTTAAGATGAGGATGATTCTATGTCACTGTTTTTAGGAAAATGAATTGATTGAAGGTATTAAATGGGGTCAGGATGACATTTAAGGCATCCCGAGACATAAATGGAAAAGCACCAATGTGGCAAAAGTTGTAACCATCATAGCCCTGAATGCTTTCGTAGTTCCCATTTCTGACACCTCCAGTAGAGTTGAAAATCATCTGAAAAACATTACTAATTTTCTTACTCTTGCAACTTTTTCATTTATCATCATCATCATCATCATCATCATCATCATCATCATCATCATCTGGACCTCCTTGCCCACCTTAGGGCAGGGTGAGGAGTACCAATGTCCAGACAGCCAAAATTTGCCCAATCCAGTGGGCCACGCTTCCATTCGCTCACCATTCAAGCCGTCGGAATCCTGGCTTTATCTGATACACCAAACACATTCACCACATTCTGTAGCTTCACATAAACGTAGCCGATGGAGTCAGTCCAGACGCTGTCACGTTAAAAGGGGTGCCAGAACCCTGACCATGCGTTTCTCCTCACAATATTCATCCAGCCAGCTCGATCTCTTGTCAGTCCCCTAGCCTCACGACTTCCATACCTCACTTCCTCACACTCTCATTCACCCCATCCCTCCACCTTCTTGGCCTGCCGCGCCTCCACCCTCCTTCAAACTCGCTCAGATATACCTTTTCCGCCATTCTGTTGTTATCCATTCTCTCCACATGACGATACCATCTCAGTACACTCTCGTCGATTCTGGTGGCCACAGACTTTCTCAATCCACATCTCTCACGAATCACATTATGTCATATCCTATCCACTCTGTGTACTCCATGTACATTCCTCAGCAGTCCCATCTCCACTGCTTTCACTCATGACTTCATTTTCATGCCACACCATAGTCCCACATCCATATGTCAAAGTTGGCACAAACACTCCTTCATGTAAGCCTCGTGCAGCTGCGACACTCAAGCTTTTGTTTCTTATCAAGGCCTTCATTGCACCAGCTGCTTTCCTTCCTTGCGTCACTCTACTTTCCACTTCCTTTGCACATTTTCCTCTCTTTTCCATCACTGTACTCAGGTTTTTGAACTCTCTCACCAATTCCAGTCTCTCTTCATTCATTGTAATATCGCACTGGGAGTCACCTTCTCTCAATAACCATCACTTTACTCATTTCTACATTTACTCTCAAGGCACGTTGCTTACAGACATCAGCAAAACTATTCACTAGTCTACCAAGTTCTTGTCCAGTATTCACAAGTAGTACTGCATCATCAGCATACAACAAATTTGAGATATTCCATCCCTCACTGTTCCTTACCAGTGCCATCCCCCTCTCCATTACTTGTTTTTTTACTTCTCTCATTACCCCATCCATATATATATAATGAACAACCATGGGGACATTACACAACCTTGCCACACGCCCACACCGATTGTGAACCATTCACTTAGATGTCCATTATTAACCTGTACACATGCTTCACTTTTATTCTATATATTTTTTTTTTATTATCCAATCCTATGTTGCCCCACAGAGGAGCGTAGGAGCCCGGGGCTAGGCAAGTTGGTCCTGACTTGCTTTACTATCATCATAATAGCTCTTGACGGCACCTAGCAGCTTACCTTCTACACCGTACATGCGCAGAGCCTTCCACAAACCTTGTGTCTACTTTGTTGTATGCAAATATTTGATCCACACATCCTCTGCTACGGCTAAAGCCACTTTGTTCATCACTCGCTAGGACTTCTGATGTCTCTTGCTTTCTCTATAATAATTCTTCCATATGCCTTCCCTACCACACTTGGTAAACTTATGCGACGATAATTCTTGCACTCACCTTGCAACCTGGAATGTAAGGGGTATGAATGATGAGGTGAAAGAGAGAGAGATTGTACAGGTGCTTGAGAGTGCGAAACTGGATATATGTGGAATAACTGAAACTAAATGGTGAGGTGAGAGTGTGAGGGAATGGGAATATGGATGGGGTATATGCGCGGGAGTGGGTGAGAATGAGAGGGCGAAAGAGGGAGTGTGTATTGTTGTGAGCAACAGGTGGAAGGAGAATGTAAAAGAGTATGGATCAGTTGGGTCAAGGATTGTGTGGGTAAAAGTGAAAGTTGGACTACAAATGTGGGCAATTGTGTGCGTGTATGTGCCAACGCAAGATCGTGTAAGTAGAGTGAGAGAAGAGTTTTGGACAAATGTGGAATCCTGCTTGGAAAAGTTGTTTGAAAGGAATGAGAGAGTGTTTCTGATTGGAGATATGAATGGAAAAGTAGGGAATGAGAAGGTGGATGGAGTGGTTGGTGAGTGGGGTGTGCCTGCAGAGATGGATGAGAATGGCAGTGCTTTAGTGGACATTTGTGCTGGGAGGGGGTTGGTG